>JBCEWC010007298.1:0-21624 GCA_038996855.1 Solanum aculeatissimum | reverse complement strand
GCAATATGCACTAATATTGTCATGTTTTGGGATATAAAAGGGGAGCCGTTTGCTCCTCTTTTCAGATAGAGAATATAGGAAAATTTTCCTTCTCTTTCTCTTCTTCTATTTTTGTTCCCCCTTAAATTTATTCTAGTTAATTTAAGATTCAGTTTTATAACAAATTGATTATTTTCTTAGAAATCAAACAGGACATCTTGTCTATTTCTCCTTTATTTGCAAGATAAACAATTTAGCTTAAAGCATATCGTGTTCGACATCACACTGATTGATGGTGCATTGGCTTTAGTGTGAGAAATTTGAAAGCGATATATCTCATGATATATCAATATAACGGAAAAGTCACAATAGCTAAAACTATGACCTTCCAATGCACGGCTGATTTAAATTTTTATATCAACACTTTCCACATAATCTAATGAAGATCCCAATTTTGGTCGTTGAGTCGATGAACTTTTAGTCCTTTCGTGGAATATCCTACCCTATAATAATGATAAATATATTTGTTAGCCGCCTCAACATGAAACAAGCAATGCCCATTTATTATGCTTTTTTTTGTCCACTTTTTTCTTGTTCAGACTCTCTGCGTCCTATTTTAATTTAATTTGTGAGGTAATTTACATAGTATATTATAAAATTATTTTAAAATAAAATTTAAATTATATTTTTTACTTGTATAATTTATCTACTAAAAAATATAAAAATTTTAATAAATAAAAGGATAAATATAAAAAAGTTTCAAATAATCATCTTGAATTATGAACGATTAATTATTTTGTTATTCTTAAATTATAGAATAACAATCCAACTAGATGGATACGTAATGAATAGAAAGAAGTATCAATTTAGAACAATCATTGTTATTCTTAAATTCCCTCTTGCTAAATTATAGTACTTCAAGACTTTTAGTATCTTTGTCCTTTCAATTTGAACCAACTAGGATGCTTCTTTTTGATTCATTTTTTTAAAAAAATTCTTTAACCAATTTTACATGTTTGACTAATGCTTCTGGATTTGGAAAATTGAACTACAGCTCTGCTTATAAAGCAACCCCATTACTTCTTTTCCTTCATCTGCTTATATATCAAATTCCTTATCCAAATTCGTGAAACCATGAAAAGTTTGAAACTTTACTATCTTTTTCCCTTTCTTGTTATCCTATTTCTTGTATTTTCCTTCCCTTTGATAACAGAATCAAGAGTTCTGTTTAGAGGGGATTCTTTTTCAGTTGAGGATGAATCAAATTTCATTACTTCCTCACAAGAAACATTCACTTGTGGTTTTTATCCTTTAGGAAGCAATACTAATGCTTATTATTTTGGCATTTGGTTCACAAACTCAAGAGACAAAACTGTTGTTTGGAATGCCAAACAAGATAGGCCTGTTAATCTCAAAGGGTCAAAGGTGACATTAAGAAAGAATGGAGCTTTGGTTTTAACAGATGTTGATGACACAATGGTTTGGCAAACAAACACAACATCATTGGATATTGAAAAGGCAGAGGTTCTTGAAACAGGCAACTTAGTTTTAAAGAATCCAAAAGGTGATATTTTGTGGCAGAGCTTTGATTTGCCTACTGATACTTTATTGCCTTACCAATTTCTTACCAAGAATCATAGATTGGTTCCTCCTTTGAGGAAAGGGAGTTTGTCACCTGGATACTTTAGTTTGTACTTTGATAATGATAATGTATTGAGGATGATCTATGATGGTCCTCTAGTTTCAAGCATATACTGGCCCAATCGCGAAAGGAGTGTGACTCAGAATGGTAGAAGTAGTCAAAATAGTAGTAGATTTGCCTTTTTTGATAGAACGGGTAGATTTTTCTCAAGTGATACGCTGCAATTCAATGTTTCTGATATGGGGGTTGGGATATTAAGAAGGTTGACTATGGACACTGATGGGAATTTGAGAATGTATAGTTTGGATAATTCGACGGGGCTATGGAAGATTTCTTGGCAAGCTATTGCACAAGCTTGTACTGTGCATGGATTATGTGGGAGATTTTCGATATGTACTTATGTGACGGAACCTAAATGTACATGTCCTCCTGGACATAAGATGGTTAATGGAAGTGATTGGAGTAGAGGTTGTACGCCAATGTTTAGTTCAAGAATTTTGGAGTCTAAACATGTCAAGTTTGTGGAGATTCCTAATACCGATTTTTGGGGTTTTGATCTCAATGACACTACTCCTTTGTCATTGGAATCTTGTAGGGAAATGTGCTTGGGTGATCCACGTTGTCGTGCATTTGTTTATAGGAGAACTGGTGTGGGATCATGCTATACTAAAGGCATCCTTTTTAATGGATACAGGTCTCCTAGTTTTCCTGGAAGTGTGTTCCTCAAACTCCCTATGAATCTGAGTGCATCAGAACCAGGTGTTTTGATGCTTCAAGGTACTGATGCAAAATGTGGATCGAGTCCGGAAAATGTTCTTTTTGGTTCTCCTTCTATGTATGTATTTGATTTTAAGAAGGTGAAGTGGATTTATCTTTACGTATTTTGCTCCACTCTTGGCGGGATAGAGATTCTATTCTTTGTGTTAGGCTGGTGGGTGTTGTTTAGCAAACACGGGATTCCTGCTTCCATTGAGGACGGATATAAAATGGTGGCATCGACTCAGTTCAGGAGGTTTACATATGCTGAACTAAAGAAAGCAACAGAAAACTTCAAGGTTGAGCTAGGAAGAGGAGGTTCAGGAGCTGTTTACAAAGGAGTTTTAGCAGATGGAAGGGCGGTCGCAGTCAAGAAACTTGCAAATGAGTTTCAAGAAGAAATTTGGGCGGAAGCGACTACCATAGGAAGAATCAACCACATGAATTTGGTGAGGATGTGGGGATTTTGTTCTGAAGGGAGACGTCAGCTTTTGGTCTATGAATATGTTGAGAACTCATCACTCGACAAGCATCTTTTCATGGCGGATATTCTTGGATGGGAACAAAGGTTTGGAGTGGCACTAGGTACAGCAAAAGGTCTGGCATATCTTCATCATGAATGCCTTGAATGGGTGATTCATTGTGATGTGAAGCCTGAAAATATACTTCTCGATAGTGAACTCGAGCCCAAGATTGCAGATTTTGGACTTGCAAAGCTCTCCCAAAGAGGTGTCCCTGGTTCAGATTTCACAAAGATTCGCGGTACTAAAGGCTACATAGCTCCAGAATGGGCTTTGAACCAACCTATCACAGCAAAAGTTGATGTTTATGCCTTTGGGATTGTAATACTAGAAATGATCAAGGGAAGTAAGCAGTCAAGCTGGGTGGATGATGATGATGAATGTGATGACGAACAAGATTCACAGCTCGGAAAATTTGTCAGGATGGTGAAGAGGAAGATTCAAAGTGGAGAAGATTCTTGGGTGGACCAAATTGTCGATCCAAGACTGGAAGGAAAATTTAGCAAGAACCAGGCAATCACACTGATTGAAATAGGCCTTTCTTGTGTGGAGCAAGACAGAAATAAAAGGCCTACAATGGCTTCAGTGGTCCAAACATTGATGGATTGTGAAGATGAAACAACACTAACATAGGAAAACTCCCTTTCTAAATGTAAAGAAAGATTGGAATTTGTCAGAGGAAATTGAATAAACCATTTTGTTTTTCATCTTTGACTGTCATTGGTATTTTCTTCAACTGAAAAATCACTAGCAAACTCTATAATTCTCTTAATGTTCGCGAGTTAAAGAGCAATTTTGTTCATACTAACTAATTCTGTTCTGGAAATCTTTCATCTTTCGCTAATTCTAACTAATGATAACATGGAAATCTTTCGCTCGAAAGCCGACCTTACACAACAAGCACCTTTCTTGGTAAGGTTGCTTGTTTCCCCTCATTGAAGATTCTATCTATAAAAGAAGGTCAAGGAGGATACTCAAATTGCTCTCACCGACACCGGAGAAGGTAAGGGCGTCTTTCTTTCCACCCGTCATATGGTTCGCCTTAAAACCTTATGGAGAAGGGGAGGAGCAGTTATCTATGTAATTATCGTCTTTGTTGGTCGTCTTTCCATCAAGCATTCTTTTTTTTTTTTTGCCCAATTCCATTTTATCAAACAAGATTGATATCCTACCAACCTGCAAAGGGTTGTGAGACTGGACAAGGTACGAGGAATGAATCTATATCAGTGTATGAAAGTTGTTGGCTTGCAACCGCTCAACTGCTTGAGCGCAATGCAATGGTGTTGATTCCTATTTGCAAAGATAGAATGCATGTTCGAAGGTCCAGTATACAAATCAAATTCTTCATTTAGAGTTTCAAACAATAGCACATCTTGCTTAAATTTCAAGTAAACAACAACAAGTGGGTCTGGGGAAATGTAAGATGTGCGCAGCTTTATCCCTACCTTTGGGGTAGAGAAGTTGTTTTCGACTGATCCTCGGGAACCCTCCTTCTTTATTCGAGCTTGAGACCCACAATGCGAAATCTCAACTAAACATTCTACATTATTGATGTCTCATGCTGCCGCCTCCTGCAACATTGGAGTACTAATAATTACTGTCCTTATATGACTAGTGCAGTAATATTATTTAGCCATAATCACAAACCAAATAATATATACTCATTCATACCCTTTCCTTCCATTGAGCATCTTTCTTTCTTTATCCATGTAGTGGTAGGATAGACCGTCTACATCACATCTCTTGGGGTGCTATTCTTCTCCCGGCCCTATTAATACGAAATGCTTTATGCACAATTACACGAGATAACTCATTAATTGGCAAGCACATTTACAAAGTTTGGTTATTTTAATACGAATTTAAAAATGTAAGCGACCATACTATTATTACCGTAAAAGTAAAAATTAATTGATAAGTTAATAAAAATAGTAGATTAAATTAAATATATGTATTGATATTGTAAAAATATTTATACAAGTCACTACATGCTTTAAACCATGCATTGTATGTTCAGATTTTAACATCTGATGAAATAAAATCACATTGTAAATCAAATTACAATTCATAGTTGTATGGGGCGGAGTGATGGTTAGATCAATATCGTTGTACAGAGCAGAGTATTGATCAGTCAAAAACGCTCACGTCTAGGAGATGAATGTAGTGGAGATGAGGATGCTTAGGTGGATGTGTAGACATACTAGGAGAAATACATTTAGGAACGAAGTTATCTTGGAAAAGGCGGGAGTAGTCTTTGTGGCGGATAAAATGAGAGAAGCGAAATTAAAATGGTTCAGACATATAAAAAAGAGGTGTGTGGATGTGCCAGTTAAGTGTGCTAGGTTGGTTGTACCAGGAGATAAGAGAGGTAGAGGCAAGCCAAGGTGATTAAACATGATACAGCTTAAGCTTATGACTAACGATATAATCCTAAATAAGAAGGTATGAAGTTGATGATTAAGTTAGAAGGTTAGTAGGTAATCAAGTGTGGTTCTCGTTATGTGGAAGAGGCAAGGGTCTTGCCTCATATTCTCTTCTCCTTATTATAGTAGTATTTATTAGTAATCGCTTAGTTTCTTATTCTTTTATGTGTTTTTACAAATCTGTTGCTTCATTTTGCTTTATATCTTAACTAGGTAAATTATTCACGCTTCCCACGGTGGTGAACTATCTCAATAAGTTTACTCATGATCATTGTTCAATGGTAAATTACAATATTTTTTTAATCCTACAACCAAAAAGAATTAATTTTAAGTCTTAATACATTTTATTATCAATTCATTTTACTCCAACTTCTTCATCATCTTAGATGTGAATTTCGGATAGTAAATCTATTTAAAATGAATAAAAGATCTATTACTATGTTACTCTCCATATTGATCTTTTCAAAAATTGATATAAACATTTTATTCATCAATTTGGGGCGTTCCTCTAAAATTTTGCAATAAAAAATTTAACATAATTAGTAAGATATTCTTATAGTTGATTTCTCATAACTAATAGTTATTGTTTTAAAAAGAAACATTTCTTCACAAATCTATTTTTTTCAACAAAAAAAAAGACTTTTTGAGATAATAACTATTAGGTGCGTGACTATCTAGAAATCAACTCAATAATTTTACCACAGAGAAATTTAGAAGCCAAGCTTCCTATTAGATTCCTCTTAGCCTGTTGTAATTAGAAGATTGACAAAACATATTCCCATTTGACTCTGTGGAACCAATAGGTAGGTGTGAATGTCTTTTGTCTTAGATACATAACCCACTATGTCCTCTTTATGGTATATCCACTTTTTTAAAAAAAAGTCCCTGCACAAAAATCATTAAAAAATAATAAGTAGTGAAGTAAAATTAGCTTTTATTAGATATACGTCATGTGATTGAAGTATCTGACAAGAGAAGCACCCTTAATTTTTTTAATTATAGAACCTCTTAATCATTTTTATTAAGGGGATTTGAAATACTAATAGTGGAATTAAAATTTTTATCAAAAAAAGATTCAAAATACAAAGAAATTAATACATGAAAATAGATTATTTTCATTAAGTTCTTGACTTAAAAGGAAAGTTATTAATGTAAGAGTTGCAAGAAGAAAAAATGGCAATAAAATATCTTGTATTTTATATGATATATATATATATATATATAAAAGAGAATGTTCAACGTGCTTAGCTGATACTCTAAGAAATCAGAATCCTATTTGTCCTTTTTCTCTATTTTCTGCCTTTTTTTTTTTTGCCCTTTTATTTGCTTTAAAAACTCAACATTCATGTCCCTTAAATTGACATTTTTTAACTGCCCTCTCTTCATCTTCTGTTTTGTCGTTCCTTTAATCAATTAATCAAGTTCTACTTGATACATATGTACTTCTTAATTTTGACAATTTAGTCATGGATATAATATGGACGACGATGATGACAGTAATTAAAGTTCAGTGAGGAGATTGACGCACAAAAAAAAAAATTGATCGATAGCATCATCATGACATAAATAGAGAGTAGATATTTATTAATGATGATAACTATACTTTTTTTTGGGTTGTGTTTATTTCTTGAATACTATTTAATTTCAATTGAACTTTTTACATCGAAAATTATTTTTTTGTTTCAATATTTAATTTCTCAATTTGAAAATGATATGCACGAGTCTTTTTTCTATTCTTTTGGTGTAAAGAGGACGACCTCTTTTGCATAATTAATATACAAGTTGTTAAGATTCACCTAAAGGAACGTGACTTGATGACTATTCAACTGTCAAATTAAGAATTCAATTTTTGGTCTTTGAGTCAATGGATTGTCCCTTGGGATTCAAAAAATTAAAAAATCCAATCGAATCAAACTAATTTGATTATTCGATTTTTCGATTCGATGTTTGGTGTAGAGATCTCAAAATTTAGGTGCACTGAAGAATCAAATTTTTATTAATTTTTTTAATAAAAAAATTATATATATATTAGATCAAAAAAATAAAATTATATATATTTATAAATCAATTAGTAATTAAATCATTCATGAAACAAGTCAAAATAGTAACAAATTTATAATTTATATAGTTACCTTGAAATATTATTTTCCAAGAGAAATTCAACCATATTTTTTTCGATTTATGTCATGTAAAGGATATTTTTGTGCTTGTTTTCCTCAAGCAATCGTTGGAGGCGCAAGTTCTTGACAAAGATAAATATAGTTTTTTTTAGCACAATTAGTGTTTCATGGAAGCATATCATCATTTAACATGATTTTAAGTTTTTAAGTGTTTTATACTTTGATTTTGTCCTCATTTTATTTTTCATCAGTGTGCACCGAAAAATCATTTTAAAAACACCTAATAAAACTGAACTGAACTTGAAAAAATTGAACTGTTTGATATATGATGCACACTTTTTCAAAATCAAAGAACCGAATCGAAATTTGCTAAAATCAAACCGAAGAACCGAACATCCACCCCTACCTAAATGACAACAATTTGGAAATAAATATTCCTATTTTCTATCTTTATTTCTTCATTGCATGTTTGATTTAGTTTAGCTCGTCTCCATCTCTACAAGGTAATGGTAAGATCTACCTTTATTTCATTGGATATGTTGTTGTTGTATGCTTGATTTAGCATATTTTTTTAGAAAAAAATAAATTAAAATAAAATAGATATAAAATAAAATATTATCTCTTGCTTTTTTTAAAAATTAAATAAATATTTTTAATATTGTGAACAAATAAAAATAGACAGATGGAATAAACCAGAAAAATTCCTTACCATTGTGGAAACTAGAAAACATTTTAGTGGGTTTCCTTTTTCTAGGAAAAAAACAAAGAAGAAATCCAATATAAAAGACCAATAATGCCTTTCTGACAAGTTGTCCACTTGTTTATATGAGGAGACTTTGAACATTTTTCTTTTCCCATATAATCCAAAAATAGGTTAGTAACACAATTTCTTTATAGGTGGTGTGTTAAAAGAGTTGACATATAAAAAATGTACATTTTTGAGAAGTGAAAGATTACTATCTTTTAAGAGTAATTGTCCGTATATTCTTTTAGGGATTAACAAGCTATGCTCTATCAGGATATAACAAAGCATAAAATATGTATGCAATTAAATTACACTACATCATACTATTAAGGAGTCCTTTCAGAATAGTTACTCTTTTTTTTAACAAAAGCGTACTATTCTATTTAAATAAAGTGACTATCTAAAAACTAACTCAATAATTTTACCACAGAGAAATTTAATTAGAAGTCAAGCTTCCTATTAGATTCCTCTTAGCCTGCTGTAATTAGAAGGTTGACAAAGTAATATTGTCAACTATAATGATAGGACTAAATATTTGTATTTAAATGAAATATAATAGAGCAAAATTAGTGTTTATTAGATATACGTCATGTGATTGAATTAAGTATCTGACAAAAGAAGCACCCTGGCCAAAATCTCAATTTCATTAACTACAGAACCTCTTAATCATTATTCTTCAAATTGAGAAATTAAATATTGAAACAAAAAAATAATTTTAGATGTAAAAAGTCCAATTGAAATTAAATAGTATTCAAGAAGTTTTAAGAAATAAATACAACAAAAAAAAATTATAGTTACCGTTGTTAATAAATATCGGCTCTCTACATCTGCCATGATGATGCCATCACTTCTCTTTTGCACGTCAATCTCTTGACTGAACTTTAATTAGTGTCACCATAATTGTCCATGTATTTATGGTTGAATTGTTAAAATTAAAAAGTATACATGTATCAAGTAGAACTTGATTAATTGAGTAAATGGATGACAAAATAATTAAAAGATTGTAATTCAAAACATGAAAGGAATAGAAAATAAATAAATTGAAGACATGGATAAAAGTTTTACCTTTGATTTGTAGGAAAAAGAGAGAAAAAGGAGAAAAATGTGTAGGGTGAGGTGTCTTATCGGATGTAGAAGAAGATGAAGTGAGGGCATCAGTTAAAAATGTCAATTTAAGATACATGACCGTTGAATTTTTTAAAGCAAATGTAAGGGCCAAAGAAGGCAGAAAAAGGACAAAAACGATTCTGATTTGTTAGATCGTCATGTAAGCGAGCTCAACATTCTCTTTAATATAAGATAAGATATTTTATTGTCATTTTTTCTTAGCTTCTTACAACCCTTACATTAATAACTTTCCTTTTAAATAGAGAATTTATTGAAAATAATCTCTTTTCATGTATTAATTTCTTTGTATTTTGAATCTTTTTTTGATAAAAATTTTAATTCTACTATTGATATTTTAAACAAAGGAATAGGTTTGAATGTTGATATATATCGTCTTTCAGCTGACCTTTCCAAACTATGCTTCGCAATCAAGCTAGAAAAAGACTACGCAAGTGTTGTCCTAATGAAATGGTGGATAGTTTAGTATAACATTCATTTCTGATTGTCGCTGCCTGCTTAAGACTAAAAGCTAGTAGTGAGACTTCTATTCTGCCAGATTTCCAAACAATCTTACATACATGACATCAGGATAATAGATATAATAGATAAGGAATCGATAGCAGCCTTAAGATAGATAAAAAGAGAAGAATTTTTACTTTCATCTCAAAGTAATGCCATTGTGGTCATTTCCAAAGACCATTTAAAAGAATATGTATGTGCAAGGACATTTCCTTTTTTATTCTCTTTGTCTTGTCTTGAAAATGGTATTCTATTCTTTTAGTGTAAAGAGGAAGACCTCTTTTGCATATATAATTAATATAGAAGGTAGTTAAGACTCACTTAAAGGAACGTGACTTAATGAGACTATTCAACTGTGAGTCAATGGATTTGTCCCCTTGGGATTGAGAGTTTACCTAAATGACAACAATTTGGAAAAAAAATATTCTTATTATTTATATTTATTTTTGCATTGCATGTTTGATTTAGTTGAGGTCGTTTCTATCTCTATAAGATAGCAATAATATCCCTGCCATTGTGGAAACTAGAAAACATTTCAGTGGGTTTCCTTTTTCTAGGAAAAAAACAAACAAGAAATCCAATATAAAAGACCAATAATGACTTTTGACAAGCTCTCCACTTGTATCATACGTTTATATGAGGAGACTTTGAACATTTTTCTTTTACCATATAATTCAAAAATAGGTTAGTAACACAATTTCTTTATAGGTGGTGTGTTAAAAAAATTTATACAGTAGTCTACTTTGAGGCGTGAAAGATCACTATCTTTCAGAAGTAATTGTTTGTATATTTTCTTAGGGATTAACAAGCTATGCTCTATCGAGATACAACAAAGCTTAAAATATGTATGCAATTAAATTACGCTACATTATAGGAAGTTCATTGTATTTATAGTCTGTGAAGGAGTCCTTCCAGAATAGTCGCTCATTTTCTTAACAGAAGCATACTATTCTGTTTAAATAAATTTTAAATAAACAAATTAGTTTTTAAAAAATATAAAAATAAATCCTTATTTAATTCAACGCTCGATCAGGCCCACACCCAAGCCACAAGTTCAAGTCCAAGTCATTTATATATATAAACTTTTACTGAATTATTTAGACCATATAATAGGCTCAAGAAAACCCTTCTCCCACGGATGCGTGAAAATGAAACTTTTGATACATGACAGTTTCTGAGAAATAAATAAACTGGAAATATTCCTTTCCACTGTGGAAAATGGAAACAATCCAGTGAGTACCCTTCTTCTAAGGTAAAAGATAGACTGGAAAAACAAAATTAATAAAATAACCAATAATGAGTTTTCAAAAATTCATTTTCAAGTTCTCCATTGGAAGGTAAATCCAATTATATAGCTACATCTCTTATTTTAACTATTTTGTAATAATTATTTTATTTATCACTAATGAAAAAGAATGATAAATTTAGATTAATTTGTCCTCCCTAAAATCATGATCTTTTAATTAATTATTATTTTTATTAATATTACCTTCAAAAAGTTCACTAAAACTAAACAAACTCATATTGAAATATTGATTCCGCCTTTGATTATACTCCTTTGGGTATGTGTCATTTGGGACAAGACATTTAGTTATATAACTTTTTTAATTCAAAAATAAAGATGATGTTTCATATATATATTTGTTATCTCTTCTCAACTCATAAATTAAATGAATAAAAATAATTTTTTCCCATTATTGAAATTCGAATCATGATTTTAAAACTTATATTCATACTTTATTGACCACTAAACTATTCTTTTAAAAATTTGTCTGGAATAACTAATCCTATAATAATGATAAATATCTTTATCAGCAGCCTCAATGTCAAACAAACATGGCCATTTGTTATGTATTTCTTTGGTCTATTTTTTATTTTGGGTTCAGTATTGATTTGATATAATTTTAGGAAATAATAAATAAAATAATTGAGTATAGTAGACACGATCGAGTACCAATTAAAATAGAAGAAGAAAAAAACGTCCTCAAATCATTGTCATTCTTAAATTCCCACTTGCCTAAAATATAGTAATTCAGACTTCATTATCTTTGTCCTTTCAATGTGAACCAACTAGGATGTTTCTTTTTGTTTCATTTTTAAAAAAAAATCTTTAACCAATTTAGGTGTTTGACAAATGCTTCTGGATTTGATAAATTGAAGAACTGTACATTATAAAGCAACCCATTACTTCTTTTCCTTCATCTGTTTATATACCAAATTCCTTATCCAAATTCTTGAAACCATGAAAAGTTTGGAACTTTACCATCTTTTTCCCTTTTTAGTTTTCCTATTTCTTGTATTGTCCTTCCCTTTGATAACAGCATCAAGAGTTCTGTTTAGAGGGGATTCTTTTTCTGTTGAGGATGAATCACATTTCATTACTTCCTCACAAGAAACATTCACTTGTGGTTTTTATCCTGTGGGAAGTAATACTAATGCTTATTATTTTGGCATTTGGTTTACAAATTCAAGAGACAAAACTGTTGTTTGGAATGCCAAACAAGATAGGCCTGTAAATCTCAAAGGGTCAAAGTTGACATTAAGAAAGAATGGAGCTTTGGTTTTAACAGATGTTGATGACACAATTGTTTGGCAAACAAACACAACATCATTTGATATTGAAAAGGCAGAGGTTCTTGAAACAGGCAACTTAGTTTTAAAGAATCCAAAAGGTGATATTTTGTGGCAGAGTTTTGATTTGCCTACTGATACTTTATTGCCTAACCAAGTTTTTACCAAGAATCATAGATTGGTTCCTCCTTTGAGGAAAGGGAGTTTGTCTCCTGGATACTTTAGTTTGTACTTTGATAGTGATAATGTTTTGAGGATGATCTATGATGGTCCTCTAGTTTCAAGCATATACTGGCCTAGTCGCGATAGGGACGTGTATGGGAATGGTAGAACTAGTCAAAATAGTAGTAGATTTGCCTATTTTGATGGAATGGGTAGTTTTTTCTCAAGTGATATGCTGCAATTCAATGTTTCTGATATGGGGTTTGGGATATTGAGAAGGTTGACTATAGACACTGATGGGAATTTGAGAATGTATAGTTTGGATAACTCGACGGGGTTGTGGAAGATTTCTTGGCAAGCTATTGCACAAGCTTGTATTGTGCATGGATTATGTGGGAGATTTTCGATATGTACTTATGTGACAGAACCTAAATGTACATGTCCTCCTGGATATAAGATGGTTAATGGAAATGATTGGAGTAGAGGTTGTAGGCCAATCTTTAGTTCAAAAATTTTGGAGTCTAGACAGCATGTCAAGTTTTTGGAGATTCCCAATGTTGATTACTGGGGTTTTGATCTCAATGCCACTACTCCTTTGTCAATGGAATCTTGTAGGGAATTGTGCTTGGGTGATCCACGTTGTCGTGCATTTGTTTATAGAAGAACTGGTGAAGGATCATGCTATACTAAAGGCGTCCTTTTTAATGGATACAGGTCTCCTGGTTTTCCTGGAAGTGTATTCTTCAAACTCCCTATGAATCTGAGTGCATCAGAATCAGGTGTTTTGATGCTTGAAGGTACTGATGTAAAATGTGGATCGAGTCCGGAAAACGTTCTTTTTGGTTCTCCTTCTATGTATGTATTGGATTTTAAGAAGGTGAAGTGGATTTATCTTTACCTATTTTGTTCCACTCTTGGTGGGATAGAGATTCTATTCTTTGTGTTAGGATGGTGGGCGTTGTTTAGCAAACATGGGATTCCTGCTTCCATTGAGGATGGATATAAAATGGTATCATCGACTCAGTTCAGGAGGTTTACATATGCTGAACTAAAGAAAGCAACAGAAAACTTCAAGGTTGAGCTAGGAAGAGGAGGTTCAGGAGCTGTTTACAAAGGAGTTTTAGCAGATGGAAGGGCGGTCGCAGTCAAGAAACTTGCAAATGAGTTTCAAGAAGAAATTTGGGCGGAAGCGACTACCATAGGAAGAATCAACCACATGAATTTGGTGAGGATGTGGGGATTTTGTTCTGAAGGGAGACGTCAGCTTTTGGTCTATGAATACGTTGAGAACTTATCACTTGACAGGCATCTTTTCAGGGCGGATATTCTTGGATGGGAACAAAGGTTTGGAGTGGCACTAGGGACAGCAAAAGGTCTGGCATATCTTCATCATGAATGCCTCGAATGGGTGATTCATTGTGATGTGAAGCCTGAAAATATACTTCTCGATGGTGAACTCGAGCCCAAGATTGCAGATTTTGGACTTGCAAAGCTTTCCCAAAGAGGTGGCCCTGGTTCAGATTTCACAAAGATTCGGGGTACTAAAGGCTACATGGCCCCAGAATGGGCTTTAAACCAACCTATAACAGGAAAAGTTGATGTTTTTGCCTTTGGGATTGTATTACTAGAAATGATCAAGGGAAGTAAGCTGTCAAGCTGGGTGGTGGATGATGGTGAATGTGATCACGAACAAGATTCACAGCTCGGAAAATTTGTCAGGATGGTGAAGAGGAAGATTCAAAGTGGAGAAGACTCTTGGGTGGACCAAATTGTCGATCCAAGACTAGAAGGCAAATTTAGCAAGAACCAGGCAGTCACACTGATTGAAATAGGCCTTTCTTGTGTGGAGCAAGACAGGAACAAAAGGCCTACAATGGCCTCAGTGGTTCAAACATTACTGGATTGTGAAGATGAAACAGCACTAAAAACATAGAAAATTTCCTTTTCTAAATGTAAAGAGAGATTGGAATTTGCAAAAGGAAATTGAATAAACCTTTTTGTTTTTCTTCTTTGATTATCATTGGTATTCTCTTAATGTCCGCGAGTTAACTTCAGCAATTTTGATCATACTAGCTAATTCTGTTATGGAAATCTTTCATCTTTAGCTAATTCTGACTCATGATAACATGGAAATTGCAGAATTATTAACTGAAGGACTTCAAAACATACATATAGATATTGTTAAATCAAGTACTACTACAACACTAAGTGCAGCTGTGGTGGTGTTGATTCTTTATTACTTCACATTGTGCTGAAACCATAGACTGAGTTGAATCCTTCTAATGAGGATGAGAAAGATGTGCTCAAGCACCAAACCTATACAAGGGGCTGCTGCTCGAAAGCCAGCCTTACTCAACAAGCACCTTTCTTTGTAAGGTTGCTTGTTTCCACTCATTGAAGGTTCTAATCTTTCTTCCCACTCGTCATATGGTTTGCCTTAAAACCTTAAGGAGAAGGGGAGGAGGTCTTTCTTTCCACTCGTCATATGGTTCGCCTTAAAACGAGCAGTTATCTATGTAACTGTTGTATTTGTTGGCCGTTGTTCTGTCAAGAACGCTCTTTTCTTTGTCCAATTCCATTTTACCAAACAAGACTTATATCCTACCAACGTATGAAGGGTTATGAGGCTAGACAAGATACGAGGAATGAATCTATATCTGTGCATGAAAGTTGTTGGTTGGCAACCACTCAACTGTTCAAGTACAATGCAGTGGTGTACTGTCAATCCCAATTCACAAAGGTAGAATACCTTATCGAAGGTCCAGTATACAAATCAAATTATTCATTTAGAGTCTCCAAACAATAGCACAACATCTCCCTCAAATTTCAAGTAAACAACAGCAAGTGGGGTCTAAGGAAGTGTAAAATGTGCACAACCTTACTTAAGTGAAAAGGAAGCCTTAGATCAATGATAAAGTAATCTTCATATGATCTATAAGTCATCGATTTAAGTCGTGAAAGCAATCACTAACACTTACATTAGGTTAGACTGTCTTTGAGCCGGGCCTACTAATACAAAATGCTTTATGCACAATTACACAAGATAACTCGTCAATTGGCAAGCACATTTACCAAGTTTAGCTATTTTATTATAAAAAAGTAATTTTGTAACCATACTATTATTACTATAAAATTCAAATATTTAACATGACAAAATTCTTATAATACTCAGAGTTCAGTGACCACATGTGAAATTAACTTTTTATCTTTCTAGAATTGTGCCAATAGGATAAATCCAACTAAGTTTTTAAATTCTATACATTAGCCAATACAAAAGTTTCCCCGCAAAAAGTTCTCCACGCCTACTCTTAGAAAGAACTCTATTTTTCTTTAGTTAGGTAGTTTTCTCGATATGATATGATTTGATATGGTGTTTTAAAAGGTATGGGCGTGTTTTATTACTTGATGTGGCACGAGGTATGAAGCGTAAGCTCCGTACATTTTTAATTTTTATACTTTCTCCGTTTCAAATTAATTGAACTTTTGAGATTTTTTTCAATATTCAAAATATTTAAATTGTTCAAAATATTTGAATTGTTCAAAGTTCAAGGTGAATGTTTGAAACCTTTTTTATATTTGTTCTTTCATTTATTGAACTTGTATATTTTCTAAGAGATAAATTACACTACATATTTATGATTTTACAAAGGGCAATAGTGGAAAGTATGGTGTAAATTTTGTCTTTGAATGTTTTTCTTAATATGTGTGCATTATCTAACAAATTCAATTAAAATGAGACAGAGGAATTTTTTTTAAAATTTATATAATAAAATAAATAATAAAAAGTTTAAATTACATAGTAATTTTAAGAAATATAAAATAGTTGGAAATGTATGTAAAACTGCTTTATCTTAAAATATTAATCAAAATGAATAATTGACTAAAAAAGATTAACCACCACAAATTATTTTGGTGCTCTTTTTTTGGTGAAAAGAGAAACCCACAACTGTTATCCTTTGACTGCGCACAAGTAAAATTTTTGCTCCTTCGCAAATCACACTGGAGAGATAACCCGCACTAGGCACGTCTAATGTGATGAGTTTGATTCAGAAGGCAAACCTCTTGCTTTTGTTGAGAATTTCGAACTAAATATTTGTAATATTTACTTTAAAAACCCTATAGGAGGAATATTTGACGTCTCTATCACTAAAATAAATAATAATATAAAAAAAAACCTCAAGAAAAATAAGTATCATCATAAGATTTTTGATATATCATATCTTTTTTTAAACATGTGTATTTAAATATTTTCGTACGATAATTATAGTATAATTTTTTTTAAAAATTATGTCATACACTATTTATTTTTTCTATCTTAACTTTGATTTCAGGAGTGAGTTCAACATTTAGTTTTTTCGAAATAGAACAATTTCAACATTGTTTTATAAGTCTTTTGTTTTGACAAGTGTAATTCTTCTTTGTCAATTACACTTAATTACCTGATGTCAGACAGTGTAATTACACATGATTATATCAAATTCAATTACTGGTTTTTCAAACAAAGCTTTAGTGTCTTATTTGTTGATTGTATAAACAACAATACAAATTGAAATTTCATTATCAATTGAATTTCTTAGGTGGTCCATTTTTATAAACATGTTTCTTACACCAAATCACATGTATCACACTACATTTGATTGATATAGTTAACTCTTTATTATTTTTTCCGTTCGAATTTACTTATCAAATATTTTTTTAAACTAATTTTTATTTGTATTTGTCGTTTGAAACAAATCAAGCCAAGATAGGACTCTAAACTTTATTATATGTTTGCAATGGATGCAACAAATGATGTTTGTACTACTTCTCATATAATCCTT
Source organism: Solanum aculeatissimum (assembly GCA_038996855.1). Classification (NCBI taxonomy): domain Eukaryota; kingdom Viridiplantae; phylum Streptophyta; class Magnoliopsida; order Solanales; family Solanaceae; genus Solanum; species Solanum aculeatissimum. The sequence continues at coordinate 4,262 of JBCEWC010007298.1, read as the reverse complement.
ACAAAATCTGCTTTGAGTGTCATTTATAAATTCAATTCTCAAATGAGAAATTGCTATGCAATTTTATTAATTATTTCTAATAATGTTATTGTATTTTTGATAGGTGAAATGCCTATATTACTTAGGAAGTTGTCTAAATTCACATTGTATTAAATATACATATATCAAATTGCTTAGTTTGGTAGGTGTAATCAAATCACTAAACTAAAAACACAATTTTTGTGTGTTCAATAAAAAAATAAGAATGAAATATTTTTGGTCCACCTTAAGCTTAAAGTCACTCAAACAAAAATCTCTTTTTTAAAAAATAAAATAAAATTCTACGCTTTAAATAAAGGCAATTTAAGGTGACACTCAGGAAAAATCTGATTTTTATATGTTTCTCTGGTTCTCTCATGCACCCCCCCCACCCCCAACACCTTATACACACTCAAATTTCTACTAGGTAAACTGTGGCGAAATAAGTAGAGCTTACCCTAGCTTAATCTCAGAATCATCATCAGATTTCCTATCAAAATCTTGAACTAATCCACTTGTCATTTTTGCTTTGTTTTGCTGCATTTTTGTTTCTCTTTAGATTGGATTCTTTCATTTGTAGGCTTTATTTGGGAAATCCCAGAATATTTGTCGACTTTTCTTGAATTAATTTGAGGAAAAAATTTGTGGGGTTGGTAGAAAATGGCTGGTTGTTCATCAGGTATCAGGTTGTCTCAGTTTACATCTCTGAAAAATGAAATCTTTATCATGGGGTCCATTAAAGACTCCAACTTTACGTTTTTTAAGAGCCAAGATTTGGTGGGTACGCGAAAATTTGGTTTTTTGGTTTGTCAGAACAACAAAAAGTCAAGATTTTTGGTCAAGAGTTCATTGAATCCAGAGGGTAACTCAATATCTGGTGTTAGTGTAGAGACAGTACTCAAAGAGAATGGTACTTATTCTGTGGGGAAAGATGTTAGTCTTCTTGATGTTGATAAGGGTGGTGATGGGGAAGGAGTTTTAGCTGATGGGAATGGTGGAAATGGGAAAAACCCTGGTGGTGGTGGTGGCGGTGGCGGAGGTGGTGGAGGGGACAATGGAGGAGGTGATGAGGAAGAAGAGGAATTTGGACCATTACTGAAGTTTGAGGATGTGATGAGAGAGGCAGAGGCTCGAGGGGCTACACTTCCTGCTGATATGATAGAGGCTGCAAAGAGTGTTGGGATCAGAAAGCTACTTTTGCTTAGATATTTGGACTTGCAGGTAAAATTTGATTAGATGAAAATGACTAACCTGTTTACAAAATGGTTTCTTGAACATGTGCAGTTTGATTGTTAATTCGTGTTTTCGTGAATGTAGGGGTCAGCTTGGCTAGGTGCTGCAATGAGGTCATGTGCTATGCTGCGAAACAGAATGTTGGCTGATCCATCATTTCTTTTCAAAGTTGGAACTGAGGTTTGTATTGAGCTTGATTTTGATATTGCTGTTCTGTAAATAAATTATTGAGCTTAGTACAGTAGAGATAATTGCTCTTTGAGCTACTTCTATTAGTGTGCATCATGCTATGTCTGTGATTCTGTTTGCATAAGTCCTGGTTAACCATGCAAAATTTGCATTACACGCGGTGAATTTCTATAGACCTTGAAATCACTTGTACGGATGTGGCACTTACCTATTGTTCGTGGTAATTTATGTTTCGTCATGATGTTTATTCTTGATATGCTTTTCAACTTCAAATTCACGGGTTTCATTGGTTCTGTGATGTAGATAGTCATTGATACTACTTGTGCAACAGTAGCAGAAGTTCAAAAGAGGGGCAAAGATTTTTGGGCGGAATTTGAATTGTATGCTGCAGATATGTTGGTTGGTGTTGCTGTCAATGTAGCTCTAGTTGGTTTGCTAGCACCATATGCTCGAATTGGACAACCGTCTGTATCTCAAGGGTTTGTCGGTCGGTTTCAGAGAGCTTATGGAGCACTTCCAAGCAGGTTTTGACTTATGCAATCCCTGTGATATTATTGCATTTAATTTGAGCACTATTTAGAAGGTTTTCACTTCAATTTCTCATTTGCTGCAGCGTTTTTGAAGCTGAAAGGCCAGGGTGTAGATTTTCATTGAATCAGAGAATTGCTGCTTACTTTTACAAGGTAAAACTTGCATAATTGAAGTTTATGCTATAAATGGATTTCAGTATCTCTTTTTACATATGTCATTCTCTCATGTTCATAATAGATTTTTTTTAAATGCATTCTATTGTGCAACTTATTGTTCTTCATATTTCTTTAGGGAATTCTTTATGGATTCGTCGGGTTTGGATGTGGTATCATTGGCCAAGGAATTGCAAATATGATAATGACTGCCAAGCGGTTTGTTTCCCTGTTATATCACTAATACTACTATTGTGGCTACTATTTTTATTTTTTTATTATTGTTTTTCCTGGTTTAATTTACATGGGTTCTGCTTGAAGATATTATAAATTTTTGTCTTACTCCATCCTGGATTTGAACTTGAGATTCATCGGGAACCAATGATCATAGTTATGGAGATCCATAAACCAGAATTCTTCATTTCGAGACTCAAACCTCAATATGTTGCCTTCTTTTAAATTAGTATTCTACTTCTCCAGTTAGATATGCATATTTGAGTGTTAATATACAGGGGCCGACTCATGTGGAGCCCTATGGGTGCTCGAGCACCCATTGCTGTTGACGTGGAGCTTTTATTTTTTTTTGAACTACTAATACGACACAACAAATATTGGTACGTCAACACCCATGTACAAAATAGTCTACGGGGTGCTTTGGTTTGGAAGTGCTACAGGTAACTCCTTATTTCTAGTTGTTGCAGGATTGAATCCTTCTCTTGACCATTTGACACTAATCTCCTCAGTATTTTGATTCCTCTCCTTTAATTTTGTTCGTGTCATTTAAACTTTTCTACTTTCCATTTTATTCTTTATCAAATTTCGTGACCCGTTCTTCTCCAAAAATGAATTGATCTTTTTCCTTTTTCTTATTTTCCTTTAATGCTTTTTCTAAAAATAATTTCTTTCCCTCCAAACCCCAACAAAGCAAACTAAAGTCCATCTAGGAAAATCCGTGCATGGTATAAACTGTTTTTGTAATTAAATATGACCATTCAATCTAAAGCTAATAATTTTGTGCTATGTTCAATCATGCATTCGTTGACTTGGTGTAAACACCCGAAGCATGTGAGTTTTTACTGATATTATTTATTGTGTATTCAGACTGAAAATCGCGAAGAGAGTGGAATATATTATCCTTTTTCAACTATAATATTAATTATAGTATATTTGGTAAATATTTTCACATTAAGTTTTAATTAATTACTTGTGCACTTATACTTTGTGGCCGTCGTAAGTGTAGCTAAAGAGAGTGGAACACCCATTACTTCAAAATCCTAGATCCGACACTGGGAAGATACTAAAATTTTTGTTTCCTGCATTGACCTAGCTTACTTAGAAATCCATCATTTACGACTAGGACTACTGGGGTATCTAATCCCATTCGCTCCCCTAGCTTTCGTCTCTCAATGTCAGTGTCGGCCCAGCAGAGTGCTTTCGCCGTTGGTGTTCTTTCCGATCTCTACGCATTTCACCGCTCCACCGGAAATTCCCTCTGCCCCTACCGTACTCCAGCTTGGTAGTTTCCACCGCCTGTCCAGGGTTGAGCCTCCCATAAAGAAGATGTTACATTTTCTATTGTTCTTTCTATAAACTAGTTATAGTGCTTGACATATTAGGATTAAGGAGCTAACTTTAGGATTTTTTTCCCAAACCATTGCGTTTCTTTTCTCACTTGTTCGTTGCTAATCCGGCTAGAATAGTTGTCTTGGAATTATCTGGTTTTATTTGCTAAAACGAGAGATGTAGATGTATAAGAGATAGTGGTTATACAATTTGGTGGAGGTCAATGGAAAAGGCCTTGATGATGTCTACAGGGGAGGGGACAGGACAGGGGTGGACCCACATGGAGTCCGCCGGGTGCTCGAGCACCCATTAAAATAGTACCAAACATTATATATTTATGTAGAAAGTAAGAAAAATTGGTATAAATTTAATATAGAGCACCCACTAAACAAGTTGTTTGAATAGTCTAATGGTTCAAGTTAGGTGTTTTAAGCCTTTTTTGAGCTAGTGGGCCTGAGTTCAAATCTCACTCTCCACACTTTTCTTTGCTATTTTTTCCTTATTTATAATTGTTCTTTTACTATTTTTCCTAAAAAAGAGGATATATAAATAAATACTTTTCCTTTCTTTTTTATT
>JBCEWC010007297.1:0-21625 GCA_038996855.1 Solanum aculeatissimum | reverse complement strand
TCTCTCACATTTCTATACATCTTGGTGGATCTTGGATGAATGGAATACTTGGAATTATGAGCTTCATCAAGCACCTTCTTCCTTAATCCATCCACTAGGTACACACAATCTCCCTTGATAATGTAATATTTTATCTCCACCTTGTGAAAAGACTTCAACCTGTTTATCAACTACCAAAATTTTCAACTCTAGCAGAGTAGGATCCATTGTCTTGCTTTGTTTTGACTTCCTCCATTAAAGATGATTTTACCCTACTAGGTACTAGCACACCACCATCACTCAAGCTATTTAACCTTACCTCTAAACAAGCCAAACGGTGCAATTATTTGACCAATTCTTTATTTACACCTTCAACATGTGCGATGCTACCCAAACACTCTACTCAAGGCATCGGCTACAATATTAGCTTTACAAGGGTGATACATCACACTCATATCATAATCTTTCAGAAGTTCCAACCATCTTATTTTCCTTAAATTCAAATCTCTTTGGCTAAACATATATTGCAAACTCTTCTGGTTAGTGAATATATCAACATGTACCCCATAGAATTGTGTCACCAAACCTTTAAAGTAAACACAACAGCCAACAACTCAAGATTATGTGTCGGATAGTTATTTTCATGAACTTTCAATTGCCTTGAAGCATATGCAATGCCCGTTATATATTTCATCAATACACAACCTAAGCTATATGTGAGACATGACAATACATAACAAAACCATCAAAACCTTGATGTGCTATAACAATACAACACTTTTAATGCTTAAAACATGGGATTTTGTGCATTCTCAAAGTGATGTTAGTAGATTTGATGTTTGTTTTTGTTTATTTTGAAGGATTTCAGTGTTGGCTTGATTTTAAGCTTGAAGTGCAGATTTTCCAAAGTTTTTGGCAGTTTACAAGACCCTCTGTGGGTCGTGACTCACTCCATGAGTTGTATAGAAGGTTTTGTTTGATGTACCAGTGAAGGGGCAAAAAGTGAGTCACACTCTATGAGAGAGGACCATGAGTCATAGACCATGATACAAGTTGTAGAGTTTGGTGTTGAAGTGAAGATCAGAAACTGAAGAGTTGCAAAAAATGGCTCAAACAAAACCCTTCACAGGTCATGGAATACTACACGACCCATGGACTAGTTTCGTGAAAGGTACCAGTAAGATTCAACTACATTCCATGAGACCCCAATCCATGAGCCATGAACTGCCTCATATGCTGTAAAAGCTACTCATAATTGACGCTAACACAGTTATCCTATTTCATTTCAACTTTGTATTTTAAGTACTATAAATAGGGCTTTAGGTTTTTTTATCAGATATATAGTATTAGAAATAGAAATATATGATAGAGAGAGTTTGTGAACATTATTTTTGTAATTTTATTGATTCAAGTTTGCAATTTTATTGAGATTTTAGATTTTTGTTTAATAATTCTTGTGTGTAAGCAATTTAATTATGTATTCTTCTTGCATAATGTTTTAACATACTCCAAGCATGAGTGGATAAATCCACAACTAGGGTTGTGGGAACCATGAAGAACTAACTAAGACAAAATTAGATAACATGAAAATTCTTGGATGGTGTTAGGATGCATTAATTAAATCTCTTCACTTTAATTGCTTTTTAGCGGATGACCAACGTTAGAACTTGCCTAGTATCACTTGCCAGATCCAGGAGGTGATGAATAGGAAAAGAGTTAATTAACAGAAGTTGATTGATTACTCTCAACTAATCAATCTACTTGATGTAGTAAGGTTGTTCTAGGATAAAGTAAGGGTTAGTAAAGCAACATCATAGAAAACGATCAAGTAATGTGATGAAATTCACCTAGATTTCTGATTATGGATTTAGGAGAACATAACTTACTGTACTGCACCTAAACACTAGAAAAGAGTTGCAAGTATCCAAGAATACTTAGTTAGGGGGTCATGGGGAACACGTAGCCCTAGTTTGTTTCTCTTTTGATTACAAACACTTGCTATTTTAGTTTAGAACTTATTTTTAATTGCAAACACCCCCTCTTTATATTAATTTTTCTATTTCTGGAAGATATTAGGGTATATCGATTCACTTTACAACATGTGTTGATCCGGAGTCTACCATATTACTCACAGGAATGATCCTAACCCTTGTTAGGTTAAATAGTTGATTACGACCTCTTCAACCTCAAAGTAGGGGTATGTGCTGAGCTTTAACGTTGGAATCCAGCATTTTATGGCGACGTTACCAGAAAATACAGCTAGACTTGATTAGCGCACTGTAATTTGAAATATTGCTCTTTACTTCCCTATTTTTTTGTTTTTGTTTTGTTTTTTGTTTGGATATAGGGTGCAGAGAAACAGTGCATGTCAACTATGAGAAGGTGAGGTACTCCCTTGATTCTTTTCAACCCAGAGATTGAGCAGACATGGCGAAGAATGGCTCGACAACCTAGTAATGATATTGATAATGTAGCTAACGCTGCACTAAATCGAAATGATGACAGCCCACCCATAGTTATTCCACAACCTAGGGACTTCAAGCCATCGCTAATGATTGGAATCAATATCAGTTGAACCCAATGGCTATGGACATCATGGGAGCAATAGTGTTACCTCTACCTTTGGGTGACACTAAGTTTGTTGTGTTAAGTGGGTTACTACAGAAGCTATAAAATCGTAGGTTATTTGCAGGCCTATCGTCAGAGGATCCACACAATCACCTGCACAATGTTGTGTTTGTTTGTTTGCAAGAGTGTAATGGGGAGTCAAAATTTGTCCATGGATGTCAGTGGGATCTGTGTCTTCCCATTATCTCTTATTGGAAATGTGACACAATGGTTAGTTGAGCTCACATAAAGCTCGATCACCTGTTGGGCAAAATTGTAGATGACCTTTTTGGAAAGGTACTTCTCTATCTCCAAAAATCTCAAGCTGAAGCAGTAGATTAATAACTTTGAACAATTTCTTGGTGATTCAATAATTGCTACATGGGAGTGGTTTTCAAAGAGTCTGAGAAGGGTTCTCGACCATAAAATTGTAGATGAATCCCTAATTAAAATCTTCTACAGAGCCCTCAATGAGAACGGGCAAGCAGTTGTCGATACCATCATGGGTGGATCATTCATAGATAATACCTTCCTGGAATCGTCGAGAGGCTAAAGCGGGTGGTCAAAACTAATCGTAAATGGGGCACATAGGACAAAGACACAACAAAGAGCTTATTTACAGTTACTACTACTTCGGTGCAAGCACAAGTCAGTGAAGAGGTGATGCAGGAACTTACATGGATTAGTACCAATGTGGAGCTAATGATGAGATAGAACGTGGATAAGGTGAATGTCGTCACTCATCAGCCTATTCGAATGCCCATGTATGAGGAACCCTATTTTGAGGAAGATTCTTGTTTTATAATAGAGCAAACAAGGGGTTTTCGGCCTAACGCCTAGGGGTTCAATCAAGACTACTAACGCCAAGGGAAAGGAAACCAAGGTCATAAATAAGTACAAGATGGAGCATACAATAACAACAACCAGAGTGGCTTCTATAATTGAAACAGAGGCCAAGATAAAGACGTTGAGTAGGGTCGCAGAGATGGCTACAGAAGCGGTACCTATGTGCCACTCCACAATTGTGATTCTGGTATAGGTTCATCCAGAATTGAGTAGATGTTTGACAGATTGTTGAAGAACGTTGATGCGCAGGATGAGATACTAGGGGAGATGAATACTGACATCTCTAACATTAATCAAAAGATCGAGTCTCATTCAATTACAATCAAGTATCTTGAGCAGCAATTCAGCTAGATCTCGACCCAACTTAACCAATGCCAGAAGGGTACTTTGCCCAACAACACAATTCCAAATCCAAAGAATGAAGGACAGTGTATGGCTATCATAAATCGTAGTGGGAAGCATACCACTAATCCTCCGATGCCTCTAGATGAAGATGAGGTTCTTAATGAGGGTATTGTTGATAAGCAAGTTGAAATAGGAGATGTTAGTGTTCAGAATAAGGAAAGCAATGTCGCTTCAAAATAATTGAGACCCACTCCTTGACCTTCTCCTCCATTCCTACAGAGACTAAAGAAAAAAGAGGATAAAGGTAAGTTCAAACACTTTCTTTCCATGTTAAAGAAGTTTTCCATTAACCTTGAGGCATTGGAGAAGATGCCCAGATACACCAAGTTAATGAAGGACCTGGTGATGAAGAAGCACATGATGAGTCAGGAGCTCTCACAAAAGCTCCAACATTGGAGTGTTATCTCTACCCGTTCCTTGGTGTAGAAAAGAGAGGAACCCGGAGCATTTACCATTCCCTACACTATAGAGAATGTGCAGTTTGCAAAGGAATTATGTGATCTTGGTGCCAACATTAACTTGATACCTCTTGTGAATTTCAAGAAGTTCGGCTTGTAGCCCCTACACCTACTAGCATAAGACTGTTGATAGTTGACTGAACTATGAAGAAGTCGGTGGGAATCCTATATGATGTCCTCAACAAGGTGGAAAATTTCATATTCCCCACGGACTTCATGATCTCAGATTGCGAAGTTAACTTTAAAGTCCCAATCATCTTAGGAAGGCCTTTCTTGGCCACTGGGTAAGTGCTAGTGGACATGGGATTCGGCCTCCTCATGTTTAGATTGAATGATGAAGAAGTCACCCTCAACGTTTGTAGGTCGATGAAGAGGCCAGATGAGCTCAAGATGGAGGTATGGGCTATTGATGAAGTCTGAGTAATTAGATAGCCCATGTCGTGCCGCGACAATAAATCAGATGCTGTTTGGGAGGCAACCCAAGAAATTTTTGTAATAATCGTAGATTAGTTCTTACGTTTAAGCTTTAAACTTAAAATGGGTTAGTTTTTTTTATTTTTAAGATGTAAATTTTGGACAATGGACTGGTATTATATAGGGTAATAGTGTGTTTTTACAGGTTCTGCAGGTACTAGACCAAGTCAGCCATTTTTTACTGAAAAGGAATAGAAATTAGGTTTTATAATTGACTCTACGAGTCGTGTTGCATTGTACGACCTATCAACTATCTTGTAAATTCCTCTAATGAGCAAGGATGTGATGCAGTCCAGTTCATGATCCAAATCCATGATTCATATGTAAAACTACGAGTCATGGATTGGGTTTGTGGATCCTAGGTAAGTCCCTAAATTTGCCTAAGTGTCAAAAGTGGTTTACGAGACTATTTTATGAGTTGAATTTCATAATACGGCTTGTATAAAGGCTTGTAGACTATAGGAGTGGATAAAAAGGTTTAAGACTTCCAAGAAACCACTATCCATGAGTCATAGAGCATTCCAAGGCCCATAATTAGGCTTTCATGAAGCCAGAAACCTAATATTCTAACTCGACCTGGTGTGGTTTAAATAGGGGTCAAAATTATTTTGACTTCATTATTTGTAAACACCAATCAATCCCAAACCCTAATCTGACTACCCCCATCCATCTCCGACCAAATATTTATCAACCTTCATTTTTCAGCCACCTCCAGCGAACCCTCCTCTCCTAGGGTTTCAAAACCCCCACAGTGTCCTTGTCATTCTCCTATAAATCACATTTAAAATTGATGAGTTTATGGTCCTAAAACCTACTTTATCAAGTTGTGATTTGTATTGAGTTTGATTGGGATTGGGGATGAGTTTAGTGGAGTCATGAACCTATCTAAATGCCATTCTTTGAAATTTAGCCATATTTATGATTATTTTGATTAAGATAGGGTTGAAATACGCACCAGAAGTGGTTGGGTATTTTAATTGTATGTTTGTAAAACTATTTGATCATCATAATATATTGAAAAAATGTGTGATCACATGGCCAAATAGTTAGTATACGCGTTGATGAATAGTCGGATATTTTAAAATGTATAATAAATCTTTTTATGGGGTGTTTTTTATGATAATGCATGATTAGGGTTGGTAAATTGGTGTGAATTTGTATGTGAGTGCATGAACCTTTGCTTAATAATATTGTTTTGGTTGATAAAATTTCTTAGGGGAACTCGTAGATGATGTTGTCAAGAATTTCTGAACACTGGCCATGTCTATGAGGGTCTTCTATGGCTCGTGGATCAATCCACAAACCATGGTTGCTCCTCTTGAAAGGTTTCAATGTTGAATAATCTTAGGGATTCATCATAAAGACCATCTACTACTTGTGGACTGTTCCACGACTCAAAGATAGGTCTCGTAGAGTTCGCCGATATTGAACCCAAACTAGGACTTATATCCACGACTCAATCTATGACTTTTAAAGCATTCTACGAGTCGTTACCGGCTCTCGTAGATGCAATTCCAGTTGTTGAAAAGTTACTAAACACTATCCCACTAAAATCTTTATGACTCATAGAGTATTCTACAACTCATAAAAGGGGTTTCGTGAACCCTAATTTCCCCAGTCTAGTTCAAACATTTCTTGTGTTTTTGCATTGCAATTCATGGAACTAATTCATTTTTTGATTGAGTTTCTTGAAGGTACCATGGCCCCTAAATCAAAGAAAGAGGAAATTCGAGCTATAAAGGCCCGCCTGCGAGATGAGGTCACATATTCAAAGCATGCCCCCGAGGCTAGTGGCTCTGTAGAGGAGCTTGGCATTCATACAGACTCTTATATAAAGTCACAATAGACTTAGGATTCTTCTAAACATGCTACATTATAGGCTATTGTGGTCCACCCTCCCCAGTCTAACAAGGGAGCTAATAGGGCCAACAATAATATTCAGATGACCTCCTCCGAGAGAGGGTCCGAATCTGGTTCTGAAGAGAGTTCAGACTCCTCATCTTCCTCCATCCCTTATGCACCTAAGTCATCACTAGACGTAGAGAACAATAGGTTGTGTGTCAAGGGCATACATACTATATTCAGGGAGGATATACAGAGGAATGAGCACAATTGGCCCACTTATTTTGTATTGAAGGAGTCTCAAGTCATCACCAGAGGACTCGACAGTGTCCCAGGGCTGGAGGACACTATCATTCAACATGGACTCCAGTAGTTGGTATGACTGGATAAGAGGTAATCATCGGTATTGGTGAGGGTGTTCTTTGCCTGCTACGCTGCCACTATCCACAATACTCTTCCCAAGGGGAGGAAGCCCCTCGCGCAGCCTAGCGCAATCTTGAGAAGGTCAGAGTGCGAGGTCGGGTGGTCAACATGTCAGAGGATACCATCCACTGGATACTATTTAGACTCGAGTTTGTAGCCTCTACCTCCACAATAGAGTTCGATCACAGAGTGGGGCAGGCACGTGACTTGGGAATGATGAGGGACCCAGAGCGTCGAGCTTATTTGATGAGATGGGTGGTTACCCATATTGCTATTACTAGACTTGATCCTACTTGGGTAGCCATATATTTGAAGCCTATTGTCAAAGATTCACTAAGTTTCGTCACCAATATTTGGTGGGTAGTTGTTCACTCGAGGATCTGGATGACACTTGTAGATAATACCTTGACATTGGAGAGAGTTGTATTGGTGGTCAGCATCTTGGTTGGCTATGCTATTAATTGGATTGTGTTGATTATTGATCAGATCCACGAGGCGTCCCTAAGGAGGTCTACGATGATCCTCTTCCCGTGCTTGATATATCATCTATATTTGACGATGGGGGTTTGTATATTGAATTACGTGGACATACTAATGGAGGTGCAACGCACGTTAGATGCCAGCCTGATAAAGGCTGAAGAGAATCCTATTGCACTCTATCAGGAACCGAGTCCACAGGTTATACTTCTAAATTTGTCCGCCTTAGTGCCTCCGACCGAGCCCTCCATTTTTGTTGTTGCACCGACTATAGAGGGCCTCCTCCACAGACTAAGACTGCTGAAGGAGGGGCCCCACTATTACTACTATTGCTGCTCCAGAGTCTGTGTTCACGACTCACTACCTATCAACATTGCATTTATGTTGGTAGCTTTTTTTTAGGAACTTGTATAGAGATTGAAACATGTTGAGTCACAGTTGGCTCAGATACTACAGTAATTGAGGCCTTAGGTACGCCAGGTTATTATAGAGATTAAGTGTCATATGTAGGCATTCTAAGTTGCTTCTATCAGAGAAAGGCTTAGTGGATTCTCGCATCGATACCTTCGAGGAGCAGGTCCAGACAAGCCTCTGCATAGCGGCTTTGTTGATTTATCGATTATGCAGACAGAGATTCAGCAGCTCCAGGATGACATTGCTACAACATTGGTTACTCCATTAGGCTTTCCATCTACCACTCTAGCTGCAGCACCTATTATAGACTTGTTCGCACTAGAGAAGCCCATATAGACTTCTATTGGAAAGAGGCCCCGCATAGATGACGCAGATACGGAGTGGCTTGTTAGGGAGCGAACAGAGGAGGAGGGTCTATGGATCATACTGGCCAGATCTCGAGAAAAGAAGGAGGCTAGACAGGAGTGCACATACCAATTTCTTATAGGTGAGGGTACCTCTAAATTAGCTCCTACTGTTGAGGGGTCCACTAGGCCTGTGGAGGTAGACATAGGGAGACTAAGAGAGGCTCTTAGGCTCCCAGGTATGTTTCTTTTGCCCCCAGTCCTTTATATTCTGTTTACGTGCATCGAGGATAATGCATAATCTTTTTTATGGTGTATGGGTAGTTATACAGCCTCAATGAAGTCTGAGTAACTTGGGCCTATAACTACCCCAATTTTTTATTCAAGAGGGTTTTCTTGTCAGTATTCATTCCCTGTGGATTTTATTTTATGTTGAACTGACATGTTTAGGGTGTTTAGGTAGCATTTGTAGTACATAGTATTGATATCCATGGCATAGTAATTTTTATGTAAAAATGATATCCATCAAAGTTTTTGTTTAGCCAGTTTGATAGTAACCATGCATGATTAGGTTGTCTGATAGTGTTTGTTTTGATAAGTGTGTGAACTATGATAAAAATCTTGATCTGGTAGTTTATGTTAACATGTCAAGCAGTTCCATAAGTGAGTGAGCTTAATTGCATGATTCTTTACTATGCTTTAAATTCAGAACTTTCCCTATTGCTCATGGTTTAAACTCTAGGTTAGTTGGTTAGGAAAGGATCTTAGGTCATTGTTTTGATTTAGCCCACTTAGCCTAAATATAACCAACCAAATATGTTAATTATCCCTTGATCCCTATTTTTGAGCCTAACATTGACCCTATTCTTTGTAAATACCTAATAAGCCTTGACCTTAATGAATGATGTTCCCAAATTTAGCCTTGGTCTTTCCTTGAACACTGTGCACCTCAACTCAGGCTAAAGTCTAAGTTGAGGGTGGCTACTCAAAAAGTGGCTCCGGTTTGGAGGATAGATATTGTGCACCTCATATTAAGCCAAAATCCTAAGTTGAGGATGGCTGGTATAGGAAAAACCATAAAAAGTGGGAAAAAACTTAGTGATACAGAGAAGGGAGAAAAAGAATAAAAGGGGCGCAAGAAAAATGATAGAATTTTGCCAAAGTTCAAAACAATGTGAATCAATAAAGTCAATGTGCTAAAAACAAAAAAAAAGCACCCTTAAGCAGTTGAAAATGGGAAAAAAGGAGAAGAAAATAAAAATGATAGGTTGGTAGGGTAAAAGTGGTAAATAATGCAGTATCAAGGAGAGTTGCAAGTCACTATGTTTCCATACAATCACTCCAAAGCCTCCCGAGACTACATTATAAGCTTAGAAAGTCCTAACGTTATCCTAGTCTGACAAGTCAATAAGTCATAATCTTGAGTATAGGGGCAAGCATATGGTATTGAGCATAGTATTCTAATATCATTTGTGAGAGTGAGTGTTTTGATAGAGTCCCAATGAACTTAAATTGGAAATATTACCCAGAGTGTATGATGGGACTTCTTTCTGTGAAGGCACTTGCATTGCACTGTTGATACTTGACTAAATCAGTGATATGTTATTTATTTGTGGTTGCATAGCTTGTCATAGTTGCATTGTTGGATATTATAGTTTGCATTGTTCTACTAGATAACTATTTGATATCTATTTGGAGAAGATTGGGTATTTGTTGTAATTTTTTATGTAGTTTGTGTCATTAGGTTGATGTCTATGTGTCTCTGTGTTGCTTAAGTAGATTGAGTCTGTCTCTTGAGTACAAGCAACAATTTTAAGTTGAAGGAGTTGATGTGCTGCCAAAATACAATACTTTTAATGCTTAAAACTTGGGATTTTGTGCGTTCTCAAAGCGATGTTAGTAGATTTGATGCATTTTGTTTTGCAGGATTTCAGTGTTGGCTTCATTTTAGGCTTGAAGTATAGATTTGCAAAAGTTTTTTAGCAGTTTACAAGACCCTCTACGGTTTGTGGGTTACTCCACGAGTTGTAGAAAAGGTTTCGTTTGATATTCTAATAAAGGAGTGAAAAGTGAGTCACACTCTACAAGAGAGTACCATGAGTCGTAGACCTTGATATGAGTCGTAGAGTGTGGACGTGAAGTGAAGATCAGAAATTGAAGAGTTGTTGAAAGTGGCTCAGACAAAACCCTTCACGGGTCCAAGAATCCTACATGACCCGTGGACTGGTTTCGTGAAAGGTGCCAGTAGGATGCAACAACATTTTACGAGACCCCAATTCATGAGCCATGAACTGCCTCTCGAACCATAAAAGCTGCTCATAATTGACGCCGACACAGTTATCCCATTTTATTTCAGCGTTGTATTTTAAGTACTATAAATAGGTTTTTAGGTTACACGTAGCCCTAGTTCATTTCTCTTTTGATTACAAACACTTGCTATTTTAGTTTAGAATTTATTTTTACTTGCAAACCCTCCCTCTTTATATCTATTTTTCTATTTTTGGGAGATATTAGGGTATATCTATTCACTTTACAATGTGTGCTAATCCGGAGTCTACCATATTCCTCGTGGGAACAATCCTAACCCTTATTAGGTTAAATACTTGATTATGACTGCTTCAACCTCCAATTTGGAGTGTGTATTGAGCATTAACGTTGAAATCCAGCAAACCTTTGGGATATGTCAACATAGGAGCCGAAGTAAGATGATTTTTCAACATTTGAAAACTTTTTGCTCATTCATCAGACCATTAGAATCTTACCTTCTTTTTTGTAAGCTTTGTCAAGGGAGAAGAAATGGAGGAAAATCCCTCAACAAACCTTCTATAATATCAAGCCAAACCCAAAAAGCTTTTAATATCAGATGGAGACAATGCTCTAGGCTAATTCTTCAATGCCTATGTTTTCTTTGGATCAACTCTAATACCATCACTTAAAATAATGTGACCAAGAAAAACTACCTCTCTTAGCCAAAATTTGTACTTGCTAAACTTGGCAAAACGTTGTCTATCTCTCAATGTTTGCAGAACAATCCTCAAATGGTCTCCATGCTCTGTCACATCCAGAGAATACACCAATATATCATCTATGAACACTATCATAAACATGTCCAAATACGGCTTGAAAATCATGTTCATCAAATCCATAAAAGCGGTAGGGGTATTTGTCAGTCCGAACGACATAACTAAAAATTCAAAATAACTATACCGAGTTCTAAATGGAATCTTCCTTTACCTTCAATTGATGAAATATGGCTAGGAGATCAATATTAGAAAAGCAGCCTGCACCTTGTAGTTAATCAAAGAGGTCATCGATCCTTGGAGGTAGATACTTTTTTTTATTGCTACTTTATTCACTTGTCGATAAACAATACAGATCTGATGTGAACCATTCTTATTTCTTACAAATAATATGAGATCACCCTGATGAGTCCATATTTCTCGATCATTTTGGGATTAAATTTCAAGGAAACATTGCACTTAATGTGACATTAATTCCAGTTGTTAACGAATATGCATGTTTTATGACAGGAAATAGAGTTAAAAGCATACAAATGGGCAAGACTTGGTGGAATCTTGGTGAGTGGACAAAAGTGCAAAAAGGTAGTGAAAAGCAAGGTCGCTGACATTCTCAGTGATCTGCTAAAAGCTACATGAGATCATCTATTTATGCAGCAACCAAGGCTCCCAATCAAGGTAAGAGTGCAGTCAGAATTGATATCGCAAAGTTTACTCAGTGATTCACCGAAAGGACAAGTGATCACCTAAAGTTGCAAAACCCAATTCCCAAGACTACTGAAACAAAGACGATATGAAGAATATTTTGGTGCATCGTCGAATTGGAAAAGTGGAGAAAAGAGTCATCACCTAAAGTTACAAAGGAAGAAGCCTTACAAAGATGCACAGGAAAGCAGTCAAGTGCACTATGAAGGGTAATTAATCTTTAATTTCTAGCATGTGTGGTTCAAACCCATATTTTGGGGGTGTGCTTTTGATATGGGTCTTTGATTGATCGATTGGGTCTATAATATCTTGACTTATCTATCGTTGATTTGGATGAATTTATGTATATTCCTAAGTTTAATGTAAATCTTGAGGTTGGAAACTTGGGGTTTTGTTTTGATCTTTGATTTGTATCTTAGTTGGACTTATTAGAGTGTGGAATGGATATAATGGCTGGAAATCTTACAATATTTCAGTTGAAGTCCATATCGTTGGAGTCAATGGCAAAGGTATTAGGGGTTTTGCTATAAGTTCTTAGGGCAAGCGCGTCCTCGGCAGTCTGTATGTGATATCCTAGCGAATTCATGCGAAATACGCATTTTTAGAGGTAATTTGGGTTATAAGCAACCTAGCCTATTCACTCAATATCAACTTATGTGTTCAAGTATCTAGACCGATTTGACAGATCAATTCCCATATTTGCACATCCCCAACATCTCTCTTGATAGCTTTAAAGTTGATTAATTAGAATTTATTAGCTTCAGTCTATTTTAATTGTTGCAACTCCCTTGATCCTATAATCACTTGGTCCAATGAATCACTTCATCTTGAACAACGATTCCCTATGGGATCGACCCCAACCTCTAAAGTTGGTTTATTATGTTGATGACAACCGCCCCTTCTTTCTTTGAGTGTTTGGGTTAAGCGACATCAAAAATGGTATCATTATCATGGAATTGACTTGTTCATATTGGAAGTGTTTATTGAGCCTTGTTCTTGTAGTTAATGTTCTTTTTACTATTCTTTTGTTATTTTTGTTTATTGGTTGTTGGTATAAATATGGAAGATAAATAATGCATCCATGGTGAGAATGGTGGGGACATAAATGGGATGTAAGGTGTCAACTGGGATCAGGTTGAAAGCATCGGTGCTATCTGACTACCCTCATTTGATGGAGGAGTGAATTTCCATGTAACGAGCACCATATTATAACTCCTTTAACTGATGCGCTTGTTTGGAGGGCTCGGCCACGAAGATCCACATGAACACGTGAGGAATTTTATTGATGTGTGTCTCCCATTCAACTTTAGGGGAGTGAACCAAGAAGCCATTTTGATAAGGCTATTTCCTTTTTCCATGACTGGAGATGCATTGAGGTTGCTAGCAGAGTTGCCTTGTGATTCTATTACTTCATCAGAGGAGCTGTAAAATGCATTCAACAAAAGATTTGTTCCTCCCTCAAAGACGATCATATTGAGGAGAGGTATTGAGAATTTCAAACAATTAGAGACTGAGCCACTGCATAAAACATGGCTCCAATTTTGAAAAATCTTACTCCAATGTCCCAAACATGGAGTTCCGGACTATATGCTCTTGCAATACTTTTATGTGAGCATTGAGGCAGTGAACAAGGGAGAAGCTGATCAGTTGGTGAGAGGAAGCTTGATGACACAAACATTCACCGAAGCTTGTAACCTCTTAGATAGCATGATAAAAATTAACTGAGTATGGTACACAAGAGATGATATGATACCTTTGATACACAAAGGTTTTACGAAGGAGCAGCTTGCTAAAGATCAGGAAATGGATGAGAATATTGCTAAAATGTTAACTTAACTTGATCTTTTGACTAAGAATGTCATAAGAGGAAAACATAAGAGTGTGAATGTTATAGGAGCTATCGTAGAAGTGATGTTTGAAGATGCACCATTTGAAAGTGGGTAGAACAAAGAATGTCATTACATAGGAAACCAAATGATAGGTTCTCAGTTGGCTTTCCAAAGGCCACCCAAGAATCAAGGTTGGAACAACAATCCTGGTTGGTGAGATCGAGAATAGAATGATCATCCTCAAGTTGGGGGTTGACAAAATCATGAGGGAGAAAGGTAAACTCCACCCCATGATAGGGTGAACGTTTTTGACCCTATGGTGAATCAATAAAATCTAAGAACTGAAGATATGTTATACCACATCTTGAACAAGGTAGATGCCTCTGATAAAGTCCTAAAAGAGATGAAATCTAACTTTTCTCAATTGAGTCAAATAGTAATGTCGCATTCAGCATCTATTAAGCAGCTGGAGACTCAACTTGGAAACATATCAGCTCATCTAAATCAGCATCCAAAAAGAGGTCTACCTAGTGACATGGTGGCTAATCCCAAGGGAAATAATCGGCAATGTTTAGCCATTACTATGCATAGTGGAAAAGTGGTAGAAGACACTAAGCCATCCTTTGTAGATGGACAAGGCTAGAATGAAAGAGGAGAACAGGAAAGTGTTGGTATTGAAGAAGTAGAGAAGTGCATAGCCGATGATGAGGACTGTGAGGCTCTTGGCAATCTCGAGAGTGGAAAATAGGAGAAAAGTGGGGATGATGTTATAAAGTACAAGAAAATATCTCCCAAAAATTTGAATTCAGAAGTAAGGTTGTAAATACCTCAGGTCAAGATTGATCCTCCTTTCCCTCAGAGATTGAAGAAGAGGGAGAAGGATGTGAAGTTCAAAAAGTTCCTCTCCATTTTCAACTCCTCTCAATAAATATCCCACTTGTGGAGGCATTGATCGAAATGCCCAGTTATGTTAGTTTCATGAAAGAATTAGTTACAAAGAAGTGAACTCTTGAGTGTGAGACTATTGAGGTGTCTCACAATTATAGTGCAATCTTAACAAAAAAGTTGGTAGTGAAAAAGCATGAAGCAGGTGAATTCACCATACCATGCACTATAGGGGCCTCAAAGTTCAGTAAAGCACTATGTGACTTGGGGGCAAGTATAAATCTCATTCCCCTAGCCATATTTAAGGAATTGGAATTGGAGACCCCTTTGCCAACCACAATACAGTTGCTTATGGTTAATTAGTCAATTATATAACCAGTGGGGATTTTACATAACGTGGTGGTGAAGGTGGATAAATTTATTCTCCTTACGGATTTTTTAATCTTGGATTTCTAGGTGGATACAGATGTGCTAATTATCTTAGAAAGATCATTCTTAGCCACCGGAAGAATAGTTATGGACGTTGAGAGTGGAGATCTTAGGTTCAAAGTGAATGATGAGGAAGTAGTTTTCAATATATGCAAAGCTTTGAAGCTAGGAGATGATCCAGAGGTGTTATCATTGATGGGCCAATCGATCGTGACTTGATGAGAAGTGAAACTACATCGTGGCACGACATTAACTAAGGCTCTTCTTGGGAGGCAACCCAAGGTGAGTTTTTATCACTTTTTAGTTTCAATAATGGGTATTGATGTGGGGAAGGTTGAAAAGGAGAATATGGAGTGGTAACTTGATATGAGTGAAAAATAAAGCCTACTCGGTGTATCACTAAGTCAAATTGGAAGTCTTAAAAATAACTGCATTTTGAGTCGAGTTGTGAACCTGGAGGTGCTGTAAAATTTGATGAACAAACCATTCAAGAGGTGAATCATCAATTCCAATTACTGATGGTTAATTTCACCATACTCTAGGGTGAGAAGCAAGGTAAAGTTCACTGTAAAAAAGGGTGATCCCTAACATGCTAGGTGCTATGATAATCATACTAGGCGGTGTGGTTCGGTATTTCCAAACATGCACACTTATGGACCTATTTAAAGATTTTCAAATGCCTCAGCCCTTACACTTTCCACCTTCCCTCGTTTTTCACTTTTTGTTCATACTACCACCCCTTCCTTTGCTTTGCTTTGAGATTTTTCACATAAAGGTTTGAGGAGATTCATCAAAGGGCATCATTTATGGTTTTATTGTGTCTCATCACTCAAAAGGTATTTTTAGACCCTTATTTAAGTTCTTTGAAGAAAGCCATTATTTGTAGTGCTGATCAGGGTTTTGTACATGAAAATCATGCTTAAACTATGGAAATCTTATTGATAATTGAGTGGGTAGGACTTTAGAATAGATTTTGAACCCTGTGTTGCATGTATGAAATGTTTTGTTATGGGTTTTTGAACCCTTCTATTATTTCCAAAATTAAGGTTATTAATGAGTTGGGTTAGATTCGTGAATAAAAGATTTCTTACTTAATGATGGGTTGTTTGTGGGTGTTGCCCATATCCTATGCTTAAAGAGAGCATGAATGTGTTCAATTGAAACTATGCCATGATCATGTGAATATGTTAGTAAAATGTGCTTTTCTGTTGGATTGAATGTTTTATAAGCTATAGGTGAAGTTTGAGTAACCCGTAACCTCTTTTAAGCAATTGAACTTGACCTATGATAGATTGGGTGACGTCATTCTTTAAAGTAAATCATCATTTGCTCTAGTATATAGCCATAGAGACCATGTGATAATGATAGCCAATAGTTGAGCATACAATGATGTGTTGTGGTGGGTTAGTATGTGCTTCTCATCCATGATAGTTGTGATATTTTTGAAGTGTTGGTGAAATGGATGATGGTACTTACCAATCTTAGTAGGCTATGATCATTTTGACCGCCTATGTGCACATGGAGATGTGCCCAATATGCACGTACACCGCCTTTATAAGTTATTTTTCTTAAAGGATTGTTGTAACTTTTTGGGATGTGTGGTTGTCATTGCCGAGTTAATTTGGCATAGCAAAAAATGTGTATATATATCGCTGAAAGTAGCAATGATCCTAAGTATAAAAGATATGCATAAAGGTGATGGTCTATTTAACCGTTGAATCAATTTGGTGATATGCCAAGTGTGATTTGCGGTCTAACTAGCTTGTTTGGTCTGATTGTCTTTCATATGATCAAATTGTGTGCTTGATTATTTGTCAATGCTTCTCACAAGAGTGTTAAAGTATGTTTTGCAGAATGACGAAGTGAAAGCATGCAATAGCCAAGTCCACAAAGCCCTCCCTCTTGCCAAGAGAATATAGCCCAAAAAGACATAAAAGTGAGTCAAGAACCAAGGCCTTACAGGACTCCCTTTAATAGAAAATTCAAGAAACCTTGGCTTCAAATTTCTTAAATAGGCTCAGGGTTGAAGGGCACAGGACCATCCAGGAGGAAAAACAATTATCAACAGCAAGATTTAGTGATAAATACCCAGAGGTTTGGAAGAATCTTGAGTTTCACAATTTCCATTTGTTTACCAAACCTTGGGATCCATATGTGCCATCCCTGGTCCATGAATTCTATAAAGCCTATGGGCAAGTTATTCCTAAGAGAAAAGGCAGGGTACCAATTATGTAAAAACCTCTTGATGTTATAGAGGTTCGGGGTATATAAGTTCCATGTGGAGGGACTGAGATTAATAAAGCATTGGGATGTATAGTTAGAAGTCAGAGCTACTTGGATGATATAGTACAGTTCTGAACCTTTGAAGACATCAAGGCATGGTTAGCTCCAATAATTGCTACTCTAGCTTCTTCGTGGTTAAAGAAAGGAGCCATCATCGTAAAGAAAGGAAAGATCATCCCAGCACGGTTTTTGTTTGGTTTCATCAGCAGCAACCCAATGCCATCACAAAATGAGTTGATTCTCAAACATGCAAAAGCAACATTAGTTGGTTGTATCATGAAATGCCAAAGACTTAATCTTGGTGCCGTCATTGCTTCAGAAATCCTCACAAGGCAAAAACAAGTATAGACGTCATTGTCCTTTCCAAGCCTCATCACTACTTTGTGCAAAAAGGTTGGAGTTCCACGTAATAAAAAGACTGATGTGGAAGTAACTCCATCAGCATCAACTGATATCAAGTGAATGGATATTGAGTTCTTGAGGGATGAAGAGGATAGAGCTAGAAAGAAGTCAGTTGACAAAACACCAATTATTGATATTGAAGCTCTCGAGTCCAGCGATGTAGAGTTAGGCACTGAGACAGGTATATCTTCCTCTCCTAGTTTACAATCTACTCCTACTCCTACTCCATCCACTAGTACATAGACCACAAATGACCAACCCCCTTTCACAAAGGCCAATATTCTTTCTTTTGGCCAGCTAGCCAAAGTCGTCGATCTTCAGACCACAAGGGTTGAGTCATATGTGCCCACGTTAGTGGATGGCCAAGTATTTAAATCCATACATTGAGGCTAAAGTAAAGCAAAATGAGATAAATAAGGCTCATAAGTTGAGAATGAACAAGTTTGAGTCCATGATTGATGACCACCGAAAGGAGTTAGTCAGCTTGAAGGATAGAGTGTTGGCTATTGAGAAATCAGATGGTGGTGATAAGGACACTTGAGCTTTGAGAGACGACATTGATGAGCTGAAGAAAGAGGGTGACATCCCTCCGGGCCACTGACTAGAGTACATTTCTTGATGATCTGGAAGATCCACCTCTCAAGGTGGATGTGGTTTCAATCCCAAATGAAGGACTAAATGTAGAAGTTCCGGATGATAGTAGTGATAATAACCAATAAGTGAGCATCACAGAAAATGATAAGGAGACACTAGAAGTTGAACACAACCAAGAGGCCAAGGAGGAGCTGACAGGAGCAGAGAATGAGATGGAGAGATTAGTCCATGATTGGTCCATTCGGTGTGAGCACACCCGATCCTACTATGCCCGATATTGATCTTGAGAGTACACCGATAGAAGACTGCATTGATACGCCCATGAAATCGTCTTCATCTCCGCCACCACCACCACCACAACAGCATTGACTTGACAGGGGGATTCTCATACTTATTACTTTCTCTTATACTTATTTCTTAGTTGTCCCTTGCACATTGAGGGTAATATTTGTTTTTAAGAAGGGTGAGTTTGAAGAATTCCCTGTCTTCTGGATAATTTTTGTTAGAGAAAACAATGATATATTTCATATTATTGGTGCTATTGACGGACATTTAGACATTTGTTAATTTTTGGGTTGTAAATAAATTTTAATTTGATTTGTAATAGAGTAGTGTTTATTTTTGTTATTTCTCTTGTTTTGTTTGATTGAATAGATGAATGATTTCAAATTTTTTGGCAAACCTAGTACATAGATGTCAAGCGTGCGAATGCAATATTATGTCTCTAGGCCTTAGCACTCCGAGCATGGATGATCCATATACTCACTAATAATTCCTTTCTTGATAAATCAATCCCCAAATAGATTTGAGGACTCTTGCGTTGACTATGTGAGAAATTAAGCTTGGATATGTGATGATTAAAAAATTATGAATGTGTTGCCACTGTTTGAATGAAAACCATTTTGCCAATGTGGGGTTAGTTATCTAGTTGAAATACTTGTATTGCATCATCTAAAAATATCCCGGTTTGTATTGAAGGGTAACTTGGTTAATTCCAGATTAGGAGAGGACCTTAGGCCTTCTTTGGTTACCTCAGTCCAAGTTGATCATAGTGACATCCCTTGCTAGTGAAATAAATCTTTAGTGAACACCTTTTGAGCCTTGATACTTTATTTGGCAACCTTGAAACATTGACTCATGTTTGTGAAAGAGAAGTACTTTTCATTCCTTACAAATCTCTCCTTGAGCTTGAAAGTGAAGTAGTGGCCAAAGTCTAAATTGGGGGTGTTAGTAGGAAGAAGAAAGTGTCTCCCACAAAAGATTTGGAAAAAGAGGGATAAGAATTAAAGAATTACATTGAGGAGACCTAGAAGGAAATGAAAAGGAAAATGAGAAACAGAAGTTGAAAATTTAGGATCCTCCAAAAAAAGAGAAATAAAGAAGAAAAGAAGAGTCTTGTTATGAAAAAGAATGCAAAATGAGACATAAAGGATGATGAATCAAAAGCAAAAGAGATGTCAAGAATGAGATGAATGAAAAAGAAACCAAAAGAACTTTTGTTCCTAGAAAGAACATGTATAGTTTATGGAGGGATGAGCTATATTATTGACCATATTCTATGCTACCCAATCCTTACACTACAGTACAATCCTAGCAATGTCCTTTGGGATACTAGTCTGGAAGAAAGTCAAGTGAGCTCCGATTGAGAATAAGGGAAAGCCATTGGATTGAAGTGTACATGTTATTTCTCATTTGGGATAGTGAGAGTTGAAGAGATACTTTGAAAGCAATGTTATAAACTTGAGTGTTTAAGATCTTCTTTGGCATGAGGGAAAATGGTTATGTTTTTAAGCAGTGATTAGCAGCTACATGAGCAATTGTGAGCATATCCATGTATTGATTACTCCTTAGTCATCTCTCGAGGCTTTAAAGCCACGTGAGTGATTTGTGGAAGTTTGAGAGGGAATGACAAAGGTGAAAATGTATGTCTTGCTCTCTATGGCCATATTTGCATGCTCTGTTTTAGATAGATCAATGTTTGATTTGGTTGAGGGCAATAAAAGGCTTAAGTTAGGGGTGTTGATGAGTCCATATTTCAAACTCATTTTGGGGTTAAATTGCAAGGAAACATTACCCTTAATGTGACATTAATTCTAACTGCTAATAAACATGCATGTGTTATGACAAGAAATGCAGTTAAAAGCGTGCAAATGGGCAAGACTTGATAGAATCTTAGAGAGTGGGCAAAAGTGCATAAAGGCGGTGAAAAATGAGGTAATCGACATTCTCGGCGATCCGCCAAAAGTTCAATGAGATGTCCTATTTATGAAGCAAACAAGACTCCTATTCAAGGCAAGAGTGTGGTCAGAATCAATGTTGTAAAGTATACTTAGCGATTTGTCAAAAGCACAAGTGACCGCCTAAAGTTGCAGAACCCAAAGCCCCAGCCTACTGATAGAAAGTCGATATGAAGAAGTAGTAGTAGTAGTAGGATTGGGGAGATTAAGGTTCTGCAGAATTTGGAATTCAAATTAGATCTTTTTACCCATGACTTCTGCTACTATGAATGGTAATCAATCTTTAATTTCTATCTTGTATGGCTAAAAAACCCATGTTGGGGGTTTTCTTTTGATTGGGTCTTTGATTTATTGATTGGGTTTGCGATATCTTTACTTATTTGTAGTTGATTTGGGTGGATTTATGTCCACTCCTAAGTTTAATGTCAATCTTGAGGTTATAAACATGGGGTTTTGTTTAGAACTCTGATTTGTATCTTCGCTGGACTTGTTAGAGTATGGAATGGATATAATGGTTAGAAATCTTACGAGATTTCAATTGAAGTCCATATCGTTGGACTCAATGGTCAATTTTCACGACCCGAATAGGGGGCCTAGATGTGACATGGCGAAAAAGGACCCGAAGACCCTCGATCAAGCCATCATAGCATCATCACACATCATCGGTTCGAAAGTGCGAAAGCTAAGCACATAACACACAAGCTATAAGGGATTCGGGACTTGGGACTCAAGCTATGGGGGAATTATCAGGAATGGGACATTCCTGTATACACATAGCATATAGCAATAATCTCGAAGGACAAGGGGAAATAGGATTCCACTATGGGGGCACACTGGGATTATGGGACTTGCCACATAAGCACATAGTCATTCACAATACCAATCATGCAAGTCAACATCATAACAAGAGAACATGATCATGAGACAAGCTAAATAACATCATATTAGATAATAAAGGTTCAACATACAAGCCAA
>JBCEWC010007296.1:3421-18048 GCA_038996855.1 Solanum aculeatissimum | reverse complement strand
GTTAACATTAACAAAAAACACCCCCCCCCCCCCCCCAAATAAATAAATAATAATAATAACCTTTCAAATAACATTAAACTCAGACCTAATATTACTGATAAAATATTAGATTATCCTCTAACGTTTGCAATAACTTATAGTACAATTTTAAACAATAACAATCAAATATTTTTCATAAGATTTTCAATTTGCTCAAAAAAATTTAAATCGTGATCTAAAAGATTCATAAATTGAAAAAAAATCTGCGATTACGTAAGATCGGTTAGGAGTGGAAAAAGATATATGTAAACTAAAAGTTGGTGTAAGTTAGTTTAATTAGGAGTGCAAAACAATCATTAGATTAATATATATATATATATATATACATTTATAAATATTTTGTTAGGTAAAGTAACTTTAACTAACTTGTTCAAGAACCAATAATAATTAAAGAATATATTTATAAATATTTTATAAATTTTTTCCTATTTTTTTTCTGTTAATATTTATAATTATAGCTGCAATTATAGGTGGTTTTTGGATATATAGCTTTCAACTACCTATGTGAATTTATTAATTATTATAAAGTAGCAATAATATGAAATCTTGTATGAACATAAAGAAATTCCATTTTATTTAGCAAAAAGTTTTCATGCATTCTCATTAAATTAAAAAAATGATTTTGTAAATGCACTTGCTATTTTTTTAATTTCGAGGTCCAAAGTCGTCTTTGTTAAAGAGTATTAATTATTATATGAGATATTCCATTGTGAATTCGAATTGAGTTGGATCCTAATATAGGCATACCAGACATATCGATTGAAAAAAATTATTTAAACAAAATATTAAAATATTATCTAATGTTAGAAAAAATTTAGATCATGATCTTTGAAAAATATTTTAAAATCACCATTCAAAAATTAAATGAATAATTTATCATAGTAGATAATGTAACTATAACTATATATTATATTACTCTAGATAAATTTGTCCTTTCTTAATCAAATCAAAATATATTTATAATTTTTTATGAAATATTAAAAAAATTAATTTGGAAATAAAAAGACAAAATAGATCAAAAGATTTTGACCTCCTCCACCAATTAATTATTGACTAATTTATATTATTAATCTATCTTTATCACATGAAAGGTTTGATTAATTAAAAAATTAATAATAAAACATTGTTTATGAAGCTTTTTATAATTGTCCACTAATAGTAGCAACAGATAAGAAAAAATATTAGCAATACAAATTGAGAAGGTCAAAAATAAGCTCCAATAGTTTTTAAAATATATATATTTTTTTATCTGATATTCGGTATTCTCATTGAAGTTCGACTAATTCAAATTTGTATTGCATAAGCCCCATTCGAGAGGATTCACACCATATAAAAAAAAATCATAGTAAGAGTTCAAATTCGACACTTCTGATTAAGAAAGAAATAACCCCACTCATTTGCATCACACCATTTGACGCATTATTTTTTTTATTTACTTATATTATAGATGGATCCCAACACCCCCCCACCCCCAACCAAACACACACACAAAAAACTTTTTCTAAATTTGTAATCTATACATATTATAATTGGACCACACTATAATATAGAAAAAAAAGTCATTACCATGACAACAATTTTTAATTTTTGTTGGGGATAGTTATAATTTTGGTTTCTCGATTATTGATAAAATTTTATTTTAATCCCTATGATATTTGAGAGCACATTTGATCTTTAATTTCAAAATCAAAATTTGTGTTTTTAATTCCTATAGATAGAAAAATATATGTTATTTTCAGAACTATCATCTTAAAATATAACGTAATAATATAAATTTAACATAATACATCGATACTAAATAATTTAACATTTACTAATTCGTTAAATTTGTGAACATTCATAATTAGAGAGATTAAAAGTTTACGTATGAAATAATTGAAGATTAAATATGCTTAATCAGAACTATAAATGAAGTAATTTGGCAATCATGCATATTTTATTGGTTTTTCTAATTAATAAAAATTAAATATTATTAACATTATTTTATTTTAATATAATCTTAATTGGTGTCTAATTCAAATCTAATGGTCCCATAATGACAATCATCTCCTTAATAGTCTCCTCTAAGTCAATATCTTTAATCCAATAAATATTTAGCCATATCTCAAAAAATATATTTTTTAAAAAAAAAAATACCAAGTCAATATAATATGAAATAATTTAATGCATCAAATTAATAAATACACAACTTTTTTTTTTGCTTAAAATTTAATCACATAATAATGACATTTAAGTCAAATCTATGGCTCATAATAAATTAAATAAAAATATATTATTGATTGATGGCTACTTGATAACACATTTTAATAAAATAATCAAAATTAGACTTTATGTTAAATTAATTTTAAACATTTCACTTGTATTTGTTTTACTTTTTATTTGAAGTCTTTGACTATTTGAAGGCAAAGCCATCAATATTTCTATACTTAATAATAAATAAATAAATATCAAAGTTTCTATACTTACACACCATAGTGGGGGAAGGTGGAAAATCAGACATTAATTCAAATTTCAAATCTCATATAGTTAATTTCATATTGTGTGTCAAATACGACTTTATTTATGTGACGAATTTTTTAAATTTATGATATTAAAATATATTATATTCTTATATCGTTATTCTGTTGACGTTTGATCAGTTCCTTTTTTACTATTCGATAAGGGTAGCGAGCACTTTTGATTTTTAAGAAAATACATATATTTTAATTAATTAAAAGTTAAGAATAGTTAATTAGGTATTAATTATAAGGACTAATTAAAATTAAGATTAATAATTAATTGAAGTTCCAAAAATGATATTCAATCCTTAATTTAAAATTCAAATCTCATAGAGTTTTATATTTAAAATAGATTGTCAACATAACGTTGCCTAAACGGCGACTTTTCAGGCACATGAAATTACAATTTTTCTTAGTGTCAATTCTACTATATAATAAACTTTTTTAGAGGAAATTTTGTACATTATTTTTCTATTGACGTTTAATCAGTTTCTTTTCTATCGTACATTAATTATACAAGAAAGAAAAAAAAGTCCATTAATAATTAATAATTGTTGTTAATTTTTTTAAGTCATATTATATAAAGGGCTAGGGTTTTTGTACTATGCTATTACTATATATTCACATGATTTGTGGTACAAAATAAAACTTCTATTGTGGACCATTGTGACTTTTTCTTGGTTCAATTTTGACTGATTCTTGTGTCATTATTTAACAATAATTGCACAAATTTTCCCTTTTTTGGAAAAAAAAATGAAATAGGGATTTAACATCCTCTTTAGTTAGGTATCGACGTGATTTTATTTAAACGATGAAATTTTCAGAATCATGAAATTATCATTTTATGTTAGTGCTTCTTGTGCTATATAATATATTTTCGAAAGATGCTTTGTACATCGATTATTTTCCTTTGACATTTAGTGTGACGATCCCTCCTCGCAGGTTCACATACTCAACTATTGTATATGTCAGGGCTAGCCAATTCGCACCTTCATCCCCCTTCACGCTACAGCGCTACGGGATATTGAATCCGGTACCTCAGGCTCCTTTACACTCTCCAAGAGGAGTCGCCTATTACCAATTGATTTGCAAGTGCAGGGACGACGATACATAACGCCTGACTCATTTAGGCAAATTCCACATCGGAAAAGAGAAGGAGAATTCTGGGCTACTTAAGTGAAGGACTGAATTTAATACTGTGAGGCGTCTTTTGGGATGAGCCCAAAGGGATAAACTCGTGATGGACTGGGCCAAAGAACGGATAATACTTCACAATGTTGAATCAGATCGTTATATTTAGTTACACAATTCTTTTCTTATAATGTTTTAATTATTAAAAAGAAAATAGACCATTATAAGATGATTAATGATTGTAGTTAATATTTATAAGCTACTAGATTTTTGTACTATGTTACTACTACTATATATTCACATGATTTGCCATACACAATAAAACTTCTAACTAGTGTGGAATATTATGACTTTTTTCTTGGTCTAATTTTGATTGATCTTTTGATTAATAATAAAAAGGGTAAGTCCAGTACACCTAAATCTCTCGCTATGCACAGGGTCCAAGAAAGAGTTCGATCACAAGAGTTTATTGTACACAACCTTATCTTGCATTTCTATCAATATTTATTTTCAAGGCTTGATCGAACTCGTGACTTTCTGATCACCGTAGATTTTTTGTTTTTTTGGGGGTGGAGTGGGGAGGGGGGTTGTTTATATAAATTCAACATCATCATAAATGACTTTTAGGATAAGAAGAACAATTAATTAGCACATGGCTTCCTTTCCATGTACATCACTATCTATACAAGAAAATTTAGGCAATAATATTTGTAGGACTTGACTTATTTTAAAATAATTTCTACCCTATTAACATACTTTCACTAAATTAATTTTACTAATTTTATCCATTCCATGTTATAATCACAAAAGTATTTTTTATCAAATTACTCTACCAAAAAAAAAACAATACTTATTTTTTACTCATTACACATCAACGAAAAATTATTGAAATCGTCTGATTCCTGTTTTAAAGCACATAAAATGCTCATAAGCGTCGTCTGGTGCCACCAGGTCTATTAGAATTCTTGGCGGGCTCATTACGGATGGGTACGTGAAATTTTCCAAAAAAATGAATCCGGAACTCCGACACCCTCTAGAATTCGTGGGCTAACACCCATGCAAAACTTTTGAAATCGCCTAATTCATGTTCCGAAGTCCATAAAATGCTCTCAGGCGTCGTCCTACCACAGGAAATAATATTTATATCTCTATGAGATAGTGATAAAGTTTACATACATTTTACCCTCCCAAGATCTCACGTGTGAAATTTCACTATATTGTTGTTTTTCTGTATTTGCTATTAATATTTGAACAGTCAATCTAATAATCAGTCAAATATGAAATAACCTACTTAGATAGACACAACTACCTAGGCTTATGTTTCATTATTTTGAGAAAGATCTATAATTAAGAAATAATTTTATTTAGATAAGATGCTAATTTAAGAAAATCTCTTATTTTTTAATTAATTCAATTTTTTAATAAATAATCTGTCTAATCTATGTCAAGTTCTGCCACAAATCTTGGATTATCAAGTTAACTCACATGGATTACAGCTAATTAATTTGTTCCATTTATGTTTTGTTTTTTTTTTACTGATTTTAATATATTTTATTTGAGTAAAAGATTTATCGAAAATAATTTTTCTACATTCACATAAAAATAGGAGTAAAATATGTATACACCACCACCTTCCATAGACTATTTTTACAAAATTATATTGAATATATTATAACTAATATTATAAAGTGAATTATAATAAAATCTAAATTTTGACCTCGAATTCATAAAATTCAAATCATAATAATGAATTTTACTTCTATTATTGAAATTTTGTTGTACTTGTTTGATGGTTCAACATTTGATAATTAGTCTATATATGGCTATGACCAATCATATTCAATTGATGAATTGTACTCCATTATTTAGGCAGACTTTGGATCCTTTTACTATTAACATTATTAAAAAAAAAAAGACCAAGTAAATAAAACTTAGAGATCAATGGATATATATTTGTTTCTTTCTCAAATTATGTGTCATAATTTTTAAAAATAGTTATCTCAAATTATTTATTATTATAAAAAATCAAGATAAATTTGATTATACTTTTTTTTAAAAATAATTCTTTGGTGATAATTGTTCTTAAAAATTATAAATACTTTAATATAGTAAATGTTTAACGAAGAAATATTATATCTTAAGAGATAAGAGAATAAAATAAACAAAAACATCTCCCAACCAATGTTTTTAAGGAGCATGTAAGAAAAAATACGATAAATAATTTGAGACGAAAGGAGTATAACCATTTGGCTAGTGGTTTCATCCGAACCTTCTTCGGCAGAAACTTATACTATTTAATACATAGTTAAAATTATTTTTTATCTCTATATAGTATATATCAAACCTCCTTCGAGTAGTTCGTATGCTTATTTTTTCATATTTTAAACTCTTTAACTGAAATTCTGACTCGACCACTTATTATAACATAGTAAAATATTTTATGGTGGAAACTTGTGTCCACTTTTTATATATAAGTCTATCTAATTACTCAACTAGTGTAGGACAACTTTATGAAAATTGAAAATTAATGTGTGTTCTTTGACTTATGTAAGATATATATCTTTCTCAATAAATATTTTATATATATATATATTGGTGTCCAAAATAAGTCTTTCTAAGCCAATCCTTTTAGTCCATTTTATTTTTCAAAATTCTTGAGGGAGAAAAAAAAATTATGGGAAGAGCTCCATGTTGTGATAAAGCAAATGTGAAGAAAGGGCCATGGTCACCAGAAGAAGATGCAAAATTAAAAGAATATATTGATAAATTTGGCACTGGTGGAAATTGGATTGCTCTTCCACAAAAAGCTGGTATTTTTATTTAATTGCAATTTATTTTTTATTTTTTTGATAGGTAGAGTCAGAATTTTGAGTTTGTGTTATGAATTTTTATATAAATATAGTGTTTGAATCGGAGGTATTGAGTTTTGTTGAATTCGTAAGTAGAATTGTGGTTCCGCCTTTGCTTGATAAGTAGAGTCAAAATTTTGAGTTTGTGTTGTGAATTTTATATAAGTATAGTGTTTGAATCAAAAGTATTGAGTTCTGTTGAATTCGTAAGTAGAACTGTAATTCTGTCTCCGCTTGATATATTGGGTTTTTTTTCTTCTAGTTTTGTTTCATTTTTTGCTTTCTAATTTGTTTTATTGGAGTTGAAGTTGGGGTTTTGGACAAATTATTTATGCGAATATTATGTTTAAATTAAAAGTACTGAATTCTGTCGAATCTGTAAGAAGTACTATAGCTACTCACATACTTGGTTTGGTGGTCTTCTTTTTCTAGTTTTGTTTCATTTTTTGCTCTCTAATTTGTTTTATTGGAGTTGAAGTCGGGATTTTGGACAAATTATTTATGTGAATAGTATGTTTGAATCAAAAGTACTGATCAATTCTGTCGAATCTGTATGCAGAAGTACTATAGCTACTCACATACTTGTTTTGTTGGTTTCTTTTTCTAGTTTTGTTTCATTTTTTGCTCTCTAATTTGTTTTATTGGAGTTGAAGTTGGGATTTTGGACAAATTATTTATGCAAATATTATGTTTGAATAAAAAATACTGAATTCTATTGAATCTGTAAGCAAAAATACTATAGCTACTCACATACTTGATTTGTTGGTCTTTTTTTTTCTAGTTTTGTTTCATTTTTTGCTCTCTAATTTGTTTTATTGGAGTTGAAGTCGGATTTTGAACAAATTATTTATGCGAATATTATGTTTGAATCAAAAATACTGAATTTTGTCGAATCTATAAGAAGAAGTACTATAGCTACTCACATACTTGATTTGTTGATCCTTTTTTTCTTTTTCTTTTTTGTTAGTTAATTATGATTTGTTTGTGATTAGGGCTAAAGAGATGTGGGAAAAGCTGCAGATTAAGATGGCTTAATTATCTTAGGCCAAATATTAAACATGGAGAATTTTCAGATGAAGAAGATAGAGTTATTTGTAGCCTTTATGCTAACATTGGAAGCAGGTATATACATATAAATTCACATAATTTCAAAAGTACGATGAGTTCATTGATAAAAATCTTAAGAATTCAGGAGATCGAGACTAAATTTTCATCAAGAAATTCATTATTTATTTATACTATGTAATTTAAACGAAAGAAAATTCGAATAAACCCCCTTTCGCCCCTGTTAGCTTCGTATCTAAATGGGATGTGACGGAATTTCAAACTCGAACTGATAAAATTCATATTTTGAATCGCTAGCATGATTCTAGAAATATACTTTGCATGCATGAGTATATTTACTTTCAAGAATTAAAGTATAGTTAATTAGTAGTAAATTTTATATTTATGGTCATGGAAATTAAACTAATCTCAATTTAATTTAAAATAAATAAATGCAGGTGGTCGATAATAGCAGCTCAATTACCAGGCAGGACAGATAATGATATCAAGAACTACTGGAACACAAAGCTTAAGAAAAAATTAATGGGATTTGTCTCTTCATCTCACAAGATTAGACCTCTTAATCATCATCATTATCATCATCAACACCAAATTCCCACTAATTGTTACAATAATTATTCCCCACAAATTTCACTTCTTCAAGCTTCATCTTTATTAAACTCATCAAATTATACCAACCCCCCAACTTTCTCATGCTATGAAGCCAGTATTTCTAGTACAATCCCACTAAGTACAAGCATCTTAAGCACGGGTGCATCGACTAGTTGTACCTCAGGCATTACCGCTAGTACTTTCCACGAAAGTAATTTCGCGGGTTCCACTACTTCTTCTGATGAGAGTTATGGCGTTTCGAATTTGGATTTTCATAGCTATATGTACAACAATGATGTTGTTATTGATGGAGAAGGAAAGTTGATTAGTGGAAATAATAATGGTGATTGTTATGTTGATGAGCAACAAAATCCATTAGATTATAGTAGCTTGGAGGAGATTAAGGAGCTAATTAGCACTAATCATGTTTCTTGTAATGATAATAATAGCTTTTTGCTTGATCATGAGATCAAGATAGAAGAAAAAGTCATGATGTACTATTGATGTACAAATATTAAAAGATTTTTCAATTTGAAAAAAATAGTTTTTTATTTTTATTTTTATAGTACAATTGGTAAAAGTAAAAAATGTCCTTTATGCATTTCTTTTTGAGAAATTTAATTAATGTGTTAAGTAGTATATATATCTTTTTTTTTCATTTGTTTAAACATATAAAAATAATATTTGAATCAGTTTGTTCACAGATCGACTATTTCATTATTCTTATAATTACTTGAACCATTGTAGGTAATTCTATTTAAAAATATTAATTAACTTAAAATAAATACATAACCAATTACGTACAATTTTATTATTGTCTTATCGATATATGTAACTTAAATCTTTTGGATATAAATATTTTATTTATTAGTCTCTTGGAAGCTAGAGGAGCCATTATAATTTAATATTCAAACTTGAATGCAACATGCATGTGTTTAATTTATTTCTTTCTACTATTTGTTTTTTTTAATCATTTATTTATTTATTTATATATTAAAAAAATTAACTTATTGTGTTGTCATGATTTGTACCCTTCTCTTTTTTATAAGAAAAATCTGAATTTAGTCAAGTATTATAATTTTGGATTTTTATGGTCTAAAGTTTCTTTTAAAAAATGTCTTGATTAGGAAAAAATAATTAAACAAATCTAAGCAATAAATGCAAATTTTTTTTTCTTTCTTAGAAGATTTTTAAAACAAAAGTTATTATATAATTAAAGGAAAGTTGTGATTCACATCACAAGTTTTTTCCAAAATTAAATTAGTCTGGCCCTACTGATTAAGATGTTTGATTAGGAAATAAACATAATTTAAATTGATCAATTTTAAAATATAATTAATAACAACAATATCTTTAATATGATCTCCCAAGTGAAAGACTGTAGCGAACATATAAATCTTATCGTTATCTCGTAAAAATTTAAAAACTTTTTTTGAAAGATTAACAATTTTGGCTAAATTTTATAACTATATACACCATAGACGAATTTAGAGTACAACATATAAATTCACGAGAATCATTTAACTTTTTTCTATATTTTCTCTTTTACTATTAAATATTTATAAATATCTCATTGTAAATCTAATTATATTAAATATACAATTAAAATTTTAAATTCTGAATCTGACTATGATATTCACAATATTTCAACCATTGATTACTCTTATTGGTAAAGACAAATTCAAAATTAAATCTTGATTAATTAGTGCAAAATAATGAATAATTTATTTATTTGTGATTAATTAAATATGCCACTAGTGGGGAACAAAAGACATATTAATTATAAAAAGTAGAAATCAAGTCATGTTTTGCAGGCAAAATGTAAAGAGAATCCTCATAGGGAAACAAAAACCAAAAAAATCCAAAAAAAAGTTGTGATGTCTTTGTTGTATATATTAGAAAACAAAGTTGAATAATTTAGGTTCATTAATTAAAATAATTGAAGTATTATGTCTTGACTATTTAAATTTTTTTATATAATTAAAAAATTATTGGTAATTTATTAGATAATATTAATTAAAAAAAATGATAAAATAATAACTAAGTTATCATCACCTATTAAATTGTAACAACTCATCTTAAAGATGACAAGTCCAAAATCGGCATAACACAGGAGAAATGTTGGGTATATAAGTAAACAAATCTTACCTATTAGTGACGCGTTTTAAAGTCATCCGAGCCTAGGTTCAAAGCGGACAATATCATTAGGGGGGCAGGGCTGTTACAGATCGTATCAGAGTCACTCTTGTGTCAGCCTTGTCATTGTGGGCTAGAGTTCAACTGAGTTTAGGCAAATACCGATGAGGCGGGGCAAACCTCAGTGATGAATCTAGGTGAATCTCATGCGGTGAGGCAAACCTCAGCGATGACACAACGCATCTTAAGATGAGAAGTCTTACATCTGCAAAACACAGGAGAGATGTTATGTATATAAGTATTAAATAGGTCTTACCTACTAATGAAGTGTTTTAAAATCGTGCGAGCGTAGGCCAAAAACGAACAATATCACTAGCAAATCTCAGTGTTGAGTCTAGGCGAATCTCATGTGGTGGGGCAAACCTAAGCGACGACACAATCCATCTTAAGATGAAAAGTCTTACATCGACAAAACACATGAGAGATGTTATGTATATAAGAAAACAAGTTTTACCTACTAGTGACATTTTTTAAAATTGTGTGAGCGTAGGCCAAAAGCGGACAATATCACTAGCGGGCTGAACTATTATATAAATTTCACTAATCAGTGATGGAGCCACATGTATTCAAGAAATATCAGTCGACAATCATTTATTAAAAAATCATAATATTTTTTTTTATTTCTTCGTGAATTTACTCCTTTATATTTTCATATTAAGAATATATTTATTTCAAATCTTAATTAAAATAAGGATTAAAAAATTAGGGAGATCTTGATTCTTGATAGGTGAATGCATTGACTTGTTCACCCATTTTTGTTTTCTTGTGTGAATGATAATAATATAAAAATAGAATAATTTATTGGAACTTGACAACTATGAGAAAAGTTAAACTATTTTTATTAAAGAAATATTATGTGATTTAATGAATCTTTTATGTGAAAAAGTTTTTTTTCCCTAAGAATGTCTTCTCTAGTGGAGTTAATAATGTCAAAAGGTGCTTTCTGTAAATCAAATAAAAATAATTGTATTTTTTTTAAAATAATGCTACTCTAATTTTATATTATGACACACCATTAATAAATTGAATATATAACTACACACATATTATTAAACTATATGAGTATTGCAATGAGATAATTGATTTTATTATTATTATTAATCAAAGGTTGAAATGCAGATCTTACTATTATCTCATAGAGATAGAGAGACTGTTTTCGAACGATTCTTAACTCAAAAAGTATCATCTCCAAAAGCAAAAAATATTATAGTGGACAACAAATGAAGATTTATAAAGACAGTAAAAGTATAAAATAAATGAAGGACAATAACAACAACACCACAATAAATAACGACATAACTATCTCTACTAAGCTACTATAACACAAAGTTCGACATCAACTTACCCCTACTAGAAATGAAGAATTATTGAGAATAGTGTTTTCTTCCTTGAAAGATTTTACAAGATACATTCGATCAGTAAATATAAATATATCATGTTCGTTGAAACTCAAAAGGTGAATCACCTTAAAACATCAAATTCACGTGAATTCATTAGTATTTACTATAACAAGTTGTATCGATTTAAATTAAATGTAAAATAATTCTTGGATAAGCAGGAATCTTTCATTATTTTTAATTATTACTTAAAAGAAAACGTAAGGAAGTACAATTAGATTATGGAACAAAACTTAGATGCCAAATTGTTGAAAGCTAAAATTTATTCAGGCTCGATATTTATATAAAAAATATATTATTAATTTATTATGATTAAATAAAATAAAAATATGTATTAATCAACTATGATATAGTAATAAGAATGCGCGTGAAAATATGCTTTATGTATTTATTAGATTGATGCAAATATCAAATGCATGTATCTCAGAATAAATTCATAATGTCGATTATCTGATACTTATTGATAGAGTATTTCATTATTTGTGCTCGTATGAAATAGGTAACACAATATCCTGCACGAAAGTTGATCCGAACATGACGTTAATTAAAAAAATGAAAGATTTAAAATATTAGATGTCTAGTTATAGAATACAAATAAGTTATCCACTAAAGTTAGGTCTAAGTTTGACCTTATAATATGACTTCTACAGTATAGTCCTAATAACTTTGCCTTACATATAGTGTCATTTTCTCAAGGCACAAAGTCAATGTTAATGTTCAACTAAATTGACTTAGATAGCAACATATGTAAAACTTCAGATCGTGATATTGTCTGTTTCGGATTTAGTCTAAGTCTAGCTTCAGATTTTGCATAGAATGTAACGCATGCATGCGTACTCCCCATAGACGACACTACTCGATATCTTTGTTGAAGTTTGTTCAGTCATTGTCTTAATGATGTAAGATTCAGTAAAACTCAGTTGAGGTTTTGCACCCCCTCCTCGTGACGTACAGTTAGATGAGGTAAGTAAGACAAAGATGGTTCTAGATGTGAAGAAGAGTTGTGTGGATGCGCTAGTAGAAAGGTGTGAGAGGTTACAACTTATGCCTGACGTGAAAGCTCTTTTTCAAAAAAGTGTTAATCGGAGCAAAATCAAGACCACATGTTATTGAGGCCATTTGTAGATTTAACCCTTCAACAAATGTAAAGTGCTTCTTGGATCAAATGTTGTTGTTTTGGGCTTAAATATATATTGGGCCGGAGCCAATGTTGTTATTTTGGGCTTAAATATATATTGGGCCGGATCAAATGTTTTTATTTTGGGCTTAAATATATATTGGGTCCAACCAAATGTTATTTTGGGCTTGAATATATATTGGGCCGGACCAAATGTTATTATTTTGGGCTTAAAAATATATTGGGCTAATTAGTCTATGTTTAATATTGTATGTTTTGTTGAGGATATTAGTAAACATTAGGATAAATTTTATATTTATATATACTATAATTATGAAATTATCTATTCCATATAGAATTTATGTGAAAATCTAGTATTATAATCATGATTTTAATCCTAGGATAATATGATTTTGACGAATAATATCATTTTGTTTGTGGGATTGAATAATAGTTCTGGCATAAAATACGAGATGATTTTATCTCATGTTTTGGTTGAAATCTAATTCCGAAGTTAGCAATCTCAAGATTATTTATAATGTTTTATATATATGTAATTATTAATAGTAACATAAACCATATATAAACATATATAACTCTTGCTTATCATAACGTATTGAACTATGTTGATAGAATACACATATATAGTCAAAATTTGTTTGGTATGCACGATGGGATAAGCTGATAAACACATATATTCCAGGGATTGACATATCCCATGAAAATATTTTATTCCACTTTGATACAATTATTTTCAAATTTTATCTCGAGATTATTATTACTATCTCTGTATCTCACAAATCAAACAATCCTATCAGAATATATCTATGTATTTATCGACTTGTTTTGCATTAATGAGACTTTAAGGGACGTCTGTTCTTTTCCTTATCAAGCAAATCACACCTAATCGTCGCAAATGAGAGTTCACACATCCCAAGGGAGCATGAAGGAGCAATAATTGTTGTTGTAAGTGACAAAATTTTGGAGTTGTTATATAGTCAGAGGACATTGAGAATGTTGGGGGGACAAAAACTGAAAAATTACAAAGAAAAGTAAAAAAAAAAGTGAGTTTGTTTTAGGTGTTGTCTACTTTATTCAACAATGAAGGACAAATTTTCAATCATTCTCTAGGGGAATTTGTCATGTCTAAAACTTTATGCCACTTCAATATAACTATCTATCACTCTTGTTTTTCCATCTAGTTAGTGTGATACACCTGTCGACAAGTCTAGGATTGATAACGGCAAGTTCACAGAAAAAAGAGTGTTAGGCTTGTACCAACGTTGACAATCTTTTTCAAGAAGGGATGCATGTGACGCACATATATAGATGAATCTCATGATAGAGGAAAGTAAAGAATTTTATAAACCAAAGCACATACATGAGCTTTTAGGTTCGACGATAGGGTAGCTCAAAGGATAAATCTGTGAGGTCTGTCGACCAACGCGTACAACATAGGGCATAGTAGTCATGGTCTAGTTATGTTTGTACAATTGAAAAAAGCTACACTACTACTTTGGGGTTATCAAGATATATACTTGATTATATTATTAAAAAAGATGCACAAATTTTTATGATACGTGAGTTTTTAGGTTCGATGATAGGATAGCTCAAAGGATAAATCTTTGAAGTCAGTCAACCAATGCGTACGACATATGACATAGTAATCATGGTCTAGTTATGTTTGTACAATTGAAAAAAGCTACACTACTACTTTGGGGTTATCAAGATATATACTTGATTA
>JBCEWC010007295.1:0-21626 GCA_038996855.1 Solanum aculeatissimum | reverse complement strand
CGAATTAAAGAGGAAAATCTGAAACACACAAGTTTGCACAAAAAGTTACTAGATATATCTTTGAGATCTAACCTAAGGTGCATTTCTTAATGGTTCATAAGATTTTCTTTAAGCTTGAACTAATGAAAGGAGACTACAATAAGGTTCAATGGCGTCGATGTACCATGACTGGGATGTTTTTAGCTTAGCTTTCATTCTTAGCAGTGGTTCTTGATCCCACTTTGCATTCTCATCAAAAGTTGCATCAGTAACTACTTCAACCTTTGAATAGCGTTGTTGAATTGAAATAACTAAAGCAAGCAGTCTCCAATCTCTTAGAGTAGATCCTCCTGTTGCATCAACATCCTTTATTGCATATTGCAAAGCTACAGATTGAGTTTAAAATGTGACCTTGCAGTTTTGTTCTCAACCCAACGTGACCTAGTTTTTAGCTGATTGAGTCTTTCTACTGTTGTGTATTTAGAAGAATGCACAATGTTAATTTATGAAGATAAATGATTGTTTCTTAGAAAAGTTTAGGCTACTTCTAGGAATCCACACTCCAAACCAACAATGTTGGTTAGGAAAGTTTATGCCACTTCTAGCAGAATGCACAATGTTAGTTTTGAAGAAAATATAGAGAGAATGATTAGACAACTACCTAATTACAAGTAAGGTGAGCTACACTTGAGAAAAAAAAGGGTGAGAAAAACAGATAATATCCTTGTTTACATTTCTCAGAATTGGTGTTTTCTATTTTGAATCTCACTTAATTCTTTGTGAATTTTGATGCAATTAGGTGAGAAAATGAGTAGATTGGTATTATATCTAACTTTGACCTTTTGTTAATCTGATAAATATTTGTGCCATTATCATATCTCTTAAAATGAGTATATTTTTCGTACATGTTCACATGTAAATGGTCTCATCATCCCAAACAGACTAACATCAGTTTACTTCCATAAGTGCTTTTCCATTTTATAGGTACTTTTATGGCTAGAATTAATGCATACCAACTAGATCCTGGTCCACTTGAATCATCTTTATTAACTGAACAACACACCTATTTTGGAATCTCATAAAGAAATATCTTATCCTTCCTCGAGTTTTAGAAATGATTCAATTATTTGGATTATACGGTGTTTATAGGTCTCATCGGCCTATGATTGATCGTAGTTTGATCACTTCGTTAGTCGAGAGATAGCGTCCTGAGACTCATACATTTCACTTTAGGACAGGTGAGGCAACTATCACCTTGCAAGATGTAGAGGTGTTGTATGGCTTACCTGTGAATGATCATCCTGTACTTGGTAATGAGCCGATAAGGACTATAGGATATTGGCAAAACATTTGTCAAAGATTATTAGATTTTACTCCATGTCCTCAAGACTTCAACCGTAATAACCTTAAGGTCTCTACACTTAATGCTCATATACTAAGACAACCACAATTGTCGGACATGACAACACAAAATGTGGTAAATCAAAAGGCTAGATGTTACATGTTTTGGATGATTGCTGGTATGATGATGGTTGATATATCTGGAAATTATTTAAAGCTTATGTATCTTTATATGCTTGAGGTTGTCAATGCAATTGGGTCTTACAGTTGGGGTAGTGTGACCTTAGCTTACTTGTATCATTTTCTCTGCAAAGCCTCACAGAGTAATCAAAACGAGATAGCTGGATTTCTACCACTACTTCAGGTATACTTAATAACTACACAAATTATTTATTAATATTGTTTGTAGCATTATTATCTAATTACATATGTATACATATGTTAAGTTTAGATTTGGGTATGGGAGAGAGTTACTGTCCTAAGACCCCAGGTAATAGCACAAAGGGACACCAGAGATATTTTTCTGACTGATTTACCTAGGGGTTCACATGCTACTAGATGGTTCACACATTTTAGTTGGACCAACACTACTAAACATGTGTTGAAAGTATTTAGGGATGCACTTGATTCCATGACTGAGGATTAGGTATGATGTAATATCAATTTTGTTTTAATTTTCATTTATGTTGTAGTTGAAACTTATTTATTTTTATTTTCATGTAGTTTATGTAGGAACCATACTCTGATGACTTAATTGAGAGTCTTCTTAACTATTGTCGCATTGGACGAGACATATGACGTGTAAGAGCTCTAATTTTCTGTTGGGATGTCATCGAGGTTCACTTGCCTGATCGAGTTATGAGGCAATTTGGATTGAAACAGATGATATCAACTCCATTTGCATTTGATTTTCAACATTTTCACCATGATTGTCGGGGAAGACCAAATACAAATTGGGAGTTGGAGCATG
Organism: Solanum aculeatissimum; assembly: GCA_038996855.1. Lineage (NCBI taxonomy): Eukaryota > Viridiplantae > Streptophyta > Magnoliopsida > Solanales > Solanaceae > Solanum > Solanum aculeatissimum. Next base: position 19,336 of record JBCEWC010007295.1, on the reverse strand, counting down.
CGCAATGGTTGCCTCTTTGGAACCAACAACATAAAAATATTTGTGATACACCAGTCAATCATGAACCACTTCAGTACGATGATCCCTATCTTATTTGGTTCAGACGCATGGCTCGTCTTGTTATTGATAATTCTACTTTGCGTCCTGAACAACAAGAAGGTTATATGCCAAATTTAATGGCATATGAAACAATGGTAAGTGATTCATATTTCTTTTGGTTTAATTAAAGAGTAATAGTCATATTCTTGTATTCTGCTATTGCTTTGATTCTGTTTTTTTTTAAGTTCTCTTTTCTTTTTTTAGCTAGCTTTCTTTTGTTAGGTCTAATTCTAGATTTTCGTTTAGATTTGCCTTTGCATCACAGTTAGTTCTTGGGTCTGTTCTGATCCTATTCCAAGTCGCATATGTGACTTTCTTTACTCTGTTTATACTCTTGTTTGGTGTAGCATATGTAGGGGTGATAGGGAATTTACTTTTTATACCAGTGGAATTTTAGGGTTTCATTCTATATTTGTTTATTGGGAATTGCATATTAGAGTATGGTTTATGCATTTTTGCATAGTTCCGATGGGCATCCTGTGATAAAGTTCAGCACTTCAATAGTTAGGTCTTGTCTTAATTAATAAATACCACAGAAAGTATATAACATTATTACAAAACTAGTAACAATGATGCCTTTTCCACTATGGCATTAAGTTGCCAAATGTTCTTTTGTTGATGGATAGGGCAACCAATACAAGAAGACTCAAAATGCACACCAGACTGTTAATAAGACTCAAATATATCATATTAATCTGATCCATCTTGATTTGCACTAAGTTTCGTGTCAATTTATTGTTTTATTTTATCACCTGAAGCTGTACTTCTTTTTAAATGATCTGGTGTCACACGAGATAACTAGTTAGTAACTTTCATGTCATTTCATGACTCTTATGTCACTCAATTACAATGAATTATTTATTTTGTGTAGGTGCGTTATATTCAGTCAATGGTTGATAACGCAAGATCACTCTATGATCAACCATCAATGGAGGTTTTTTTACATATTTCGTGCAATGATGCGAAATGAAGGAGAAAAATGCTTGGCATACATTCACGAGGCTGATAGAATTCATGTACAAACCAATTATAGAAGAGATGAGGTACAAGCTGATCATTTACATCCCTCTGTTCGTAGGCGAGGAAAAGGTAGTATTGCTGGTAGGAGGGAACGTGCTATTGAGAGAGGAAGCGTGCCTGTTGAAATGGATGAGACAAACTTAGAAAATGAACAAGTAACTTGTGATATTGGTTCCACTTTAAGGGGCCACACTAACGAATTCATTCTTGGCATATCAGGTATGATATATCAACCAACTAATACTGAGATTTTTCCATACATAATGCCACAAATATCAAGAGATCCAGGTCTTTCATAACTTGAGAATGTATTTGGTGGTTATCGGTCTCAACATTTTGAGAATGCCCCAAACTTTACCTCATCACCCGTGCCAATGTCCATTGACATCCCAGATATAGAAGGTAATGAGTTGGATGATTCTAACGATGAAGTAGAGAATGAAAGCGAAGGTGGTGAACCATCAGTGAAGGAGAAGCGTACGATTTTTCCTAAGCGTTGTAGGACTGGTACTTTAAAGATTTTATATTATTTTTTGAAACATAACTTCCCCACTTTTTAGTTGAATAATAGTAATTTTACCGCTAATTTCTAGGGAGTCATTATCTTTATCAACACGACAAAAAGAAAAAATCAAAGAGTAACAAAGACTGAGACCAAGAACTCCCTGGAAAGGTTTTTGAGAATCCAACAGTGACGTGAATGTTATGTTGCATTATTTTGTGTCTAGTTGGCTTAGAAGCTAATATTGTTACATATTGTTTTGTATATCAGAAACCAATATTGTTTTGTATTAGAAAACAACGTTGTTTTGTGAAGTTTTTATTTTCCTCTGTACTTGTCACGACCCGAGAGTGGGCCTAGACGTGACATGGAAAAAGAGAACCCGAGAGTCCTCGATCAAGCCATCCAATCATTATCGCACACATCATTGGTTTGGAAGCACGTAATACAATAAGTAACACATAAGTCTAAGGGATTTCGGGGCTTTGGATTCAAGCTATGGGGATATCACCAGGAATAGGATAAACATGAATCACATAACACGTAGCAATTACGTTCTTAGGGACGGGTAAGTAGGACTCAAGCTATGGGGCAAGCAGGCGCAAGGGACTATTCACATAAGCACATTCCATCCATCCAATCATAATAACATAAGCAAGAGCATAATAGAATCATAAGTAGTCATAACAAAACGTAGATAGTCATCCATCTCAAATAAGCACATAGTACGGTGTACAATTGAATCCAATATGCCCAACAATGCCTCTACATAGAATATGATGGGGCCTCGATCAACTCGGCCTCGCCCTCAAGTAACAAGATAGGAAAGACATAATAAAACATAATCTAGAGGAAGGTGGGTCTTGCCCTTGGAGTATAGGGCTCACTACAAGAAACAAATCCAAGATCTCCACTAAGCGTCCAACGGTAGATTAATATAGTCTCCGGTCCCTACATGGTTAGTTCATGTACACAAAGAGTATGGGTTAGCACATATAATGCACTAAGTATGTAAGCATGCTATGCACATGAACATGAACCTACTACAAGCTAGATGGTGAGGGCACATATATGCATAGAAAGAATGTATATAATCAAGGATAAATATTGTACCAATATGCCACGAGGTTCCATGATGAATGAATGCAACCCTACATATTCATAGCGGGGATGTGACCTCAACCGATAACAAGGGAGACCAAGCGATCTACTACTTGGAATTGGACTACTTTCCAGGTAGATCCCAAGCCACCCTAAAAATAGGGGGTAACAAGTCATCCCATCTAGGGAGAAATCCCATGTTGGCATATAGTTTGACAGAAAAGAGTATGGATCCTTGGAGATAGTCCACCCCGACTCCAATCCCTCGGTACTAAGTCTAATCCCACGAGGAAAACATATACATATACAAGCTTTTAAAATGCAGGTTCAATACTTTAAATCCATACAATGCAAGCTAGGTTAAAGAGCCAAATCATATTTCAAATCTTTCCATAATTAGGCTAAAAAGCTAAAAAGAGTTTCAAGTATCAAATCCAAGTTCAATGCATAGGAGTAACTCATTCAAACATAGAAATATGGTGTACACATCCAAAATGCTCAAATAGCCATATCAAGACAAGATGTGGTCACATTCTAGTCATATCCCATGTCTTACCAAAATCAAGTCAAATCATAACAAGTCAAGTGGGTCAAACCCATATCAAGAGTTTCATCAAGTCAAGCTTTCATGCTCATGAATGCAATGCATGAATGATCAATGAATTGCATGGGCAATTGAGTTAAACATTAAAATTATTTTATCAAAAATAGATTCATACTCAAAACATGATGAAATTTTCAATTAAAAGCATAATTCATACTACTCATGCTTGAATTGAAGAACAAAGGGGACATGCATTTTGAATATTCATAAAATCAATGGAATTCAACAACTAGGGGCTTAATTCACTTTGAAATTAACATTTAAATACAACCCACAACTCAATTGAATTAAACCATTCATAATCTAAAAGACCCAATTTCAAAGTAAGTAAAATTCATCTAAAATTAAAGAAGGAGAGTTTTGGGTCTTCATGGTTGAAAGGAGAACCATGAATCAATCTGACATATGTTGATTAATCAAGAAGAACAAGAAGAATTGAGCCTTCCCTTGATTCCCAAGCTAGTCTTCAAAGGAGCTTTGAGAGTAATTGAAAGAAATTGAGAGGATTTGAATTGAATGAGAGTAAAGAGGGCTAAATCAGAGTTTAGGAGGTTTTAAAAATGCTAAAACGGTCTTAGAAATAGTTAAAAATTACAACTAAACCATTAATGAAATGAGGAGGAAAAATTGGAAACGTCACTGACGGGAACCACTACACGGACCGTGTAGTGATTCACGATCTGTGAAGCCTGTTGTGAGGTCTCACTTGATGACGAGCTTTAATCTAGCAACATATAGGAAAATTTAAAAAGTTAACCCCATGGTCGACTACAGGAACCGTGAGGGTCCACGTGGTTCGTGAGCCTCTCATGAAGCTACACTTGGAATCAACTTTTCCCATGAACATTCCATATTTAGAAAAATTCTCTTCTTGCAACCTAACGGCTAGGCACAAGAACCGTGAGGCTTCACACGGACTGTGAGGTGGTCCGTGGAGCCTCCCTTGGCTTAGAGCATTGGCTGCTTACTGGAATACCACACGGATGGGTTCACGGTTTTTGAGCCTCCACATGGCCCGTGAGCCCCACCTTCAAGACGACGTTATTTCTGGAATGTGAACCTTATACATAGAATCGATTCGGAGGCCAAGGCCATCCTGAAACACTTCACCACGCCCTGTGGGAGGTCACACGGCCTGCCCCACGGACCGTTAGGTCACACACGGCCCCTGAGCCTGCCGTGAGGCAGTGCCTTAGCCAAAAACCATCTTCCCTTTTCCAGAATGCAACCCTGTGCAGGCAGTCTCACCGTAAAGGCCATAACTTCCACATTTGAACTCCGAATTAGGTGAAACCAAGTGCATTGGTAAGATAACTCAAAGAGATTTGATTTTATAGGTCATAGACCACACAATTCTTCCCGTACCAAGAGATATGTCCATTTAAAGTCATTACTCCCATAAGACGTCAAGCGAAACTTAACCAATGTGATTCCTTCCCAGACGTTCATACAAGAGGGACTCAAAAAACTCAAAATCTAACCAAGATAGGTCCAGATCAATCCTAAAACAATGCTACAAGGTTCGGGAACTTTTGGGTTGTTACATCATCTCCCCCTTGGGAATATTCGTCCTTAAATGGGCTAGATCAAGGCTTGAAAGACAAGAAGCATTTTGACATAAAACATGCTTCATTCATCATTTCAAAATTTATTTAAAACCCATGTCAAACATCATTTAAATCATTTTGTGCACGTGTATTCATGTAATCCCCTGAAACTTAAGAAAACAAAGAATTAGGACCATTCGGAAAAAGAGATAGAACCTAGTACCTTAGGCTTGAGTAGATTGGAAAATATAGGGGTATCGCTTCATCATGTCTGACTCCGCTTCCCATGTAGCACCCTCCACATGTTGATTCCTCCAAAGCACTTTAATCGAAGCTACCTCCTTGTTGCAAAGTCATTTTACTTGCCTATCCAAGATTTCAACCGGTACCTCTTCATAAGTCAAGTTTTCCTTGACCATAACATCCTCCAAAGGTACAATTGTCTTAGGGTCACCAACCAACTTCCTCAACATTGAAACATGGAACACCGGGTGGATAGAACTAATATCCAAAGGCATCTCTAACCTATAAGCCACATTGCCAACCTATTCAACGATCTCATATGGTCTGACATATCGAGGACAAAACTTGCCCTTTTTGCCAAAATGCATAATGCCTTTTATAGGTGACACCTTCATATAAACCCAATCTCCCACATAAAATTCGAGGTATCTTTTCTTAACATCTGAGTAAGACTTTTGGCGACTTTGAGCCTTCTTCAACCTTTCTCTAATCAACTTCGCCTTCTCTATAGCTTCGACGACCAAATCCGAGCCTAACAACGCCATCTCACCCAAGTCAAACCATCCCACTGGGGATCTACACCTCCTACCATACAAAGCTTCAAATGGAGCCATACCAATGCCAACGTGGTAACTATTATTGTAGGCAAACTCGATAAGCGGTTGATAAGCATCCTAATTTCCCTTGAACTCCAAAACACAAGCTCTCAACATGTCCTCCAAAGTTTGAATCGTTCTCTCGGCTTACCCATCAATTTGGGGATGGAAAGCGGTACTCAATTTAATTTTAGTGCCAAGCCCCCTTTGAAATAATCTCCAAAAGTGAGAAGTAAATTGGGTACCATGATCCAATATGATAGACCTCGGTATACCATGCAGCCTCACCAACTCCAAGATATACAATTTAGCATAATCTTCAGCATTATAGGTAGTTTTTACCGGTAGAAAGTGAGCCGACTTGGTCATTCGATCAACAACAATCCAAATAGAATCAAACTATTTACGAGTATGGGGTAGCCCCACTACGAAGTCCATATTCATATCTTCCCACTTCCAAGTAGGAATCATAATATCTTGGGCCAACCCACCGAGCCTTTGGTATTCCACCTTCACTTGTTGGCATTTTGGACATTTCGACACAAACTTGGCTATGTCCTTCTTCATGCCATGCCACCAATACACTTCTCTCAAGTCTCGATATATCTTAGTGGATCCCGAATGAATAGAATATTAGGAATCATGAGCTTCACTCATGATAACCTCTCTTAGGCCATCGACATTTGGAACACTGATCTTGATACCGCAGCACACCATCTCCCCCTTGGGAGAAAATCTCAACCTTCTTTCCGACAACCAACTTCTTTAACTCTACCAAGTAAGGATCCAAATCCTGTTTGGATTTTACATCAACAATCACAGAAAACTAAGACCCACTTTGAACAAAAAGGCCACCTTCATTCGAGTCAGTCAATCTAACACCCAACCTAGCTAAACGGTGCACATCTCTTACCAACTCCTTCTTCCCTTTATCAATATGTGACACACTACCTATGGATAACCTACTAAGGGCATCCTCTACAACGTTCGCCTTACTTTGGTGATATAGAATACTCATGTTGTAATCCTTGAGTAGTTCCAACCATCTCTTTTGCCTCAAGTTAAGATCCCTTTGAGTGAATACATATTGCAAACTCTTATGATCGTTGAAAACATCAACGTGTACCCCATACATGTAATGCCTCCAAATCTTTAAAGAAAATACCACTGCCGCCAACTCAAGATCATGGGTCAGATAGTTTTGTTCATGAATATTTAATTTTTGAGATGCATAAGCTATCACCTTACCATGTTGCATGAGCGCACATCTCAACCCAATACACGAAACATCGTAATACACCACAAACCAATCTAACCCATTCAACAAGGTCAAGACAGGAGCCGATGTAAGTCGGTCCTTCAAAGTTTGAAAACTCTTCTCACACTCATTTGACCATACAAACTTAGCTTTCTTTTGAGTCAATTTGGTTAACGGGGACGCAATAGAAGAGAATCCCTCAATAAACCTCTAATAATAACCGGCTAGCCCAAGGAAACTTTGGATATCAGAAGGAGTCAACGGTCTAGGCCAATTCTTCATGGCTAAGGTCTTCTTAGGGTCAACCTTAATACCATCACCGGACACCATATGACCAAGGAAAGAAACTTCCCCCAACCAAAACTCATATTTGCTAAACTTGGCAAATAATTCCTTCTCCCTCAAGGTCTGAAGAACTAACCTCAAGTGGTCCCTGTGTTCCTGCTCAGTTCGGGAGAAAATCAGGATATCATCAATCAAGACAACCACAAAACTGTCAAGGAATGGCTTGAATACCCGATTCATAAGATCCCTAAACACTGCCAGGGCGTTGGTCAAACCAAATGACATCACCATAAATTTGAAATGCCCGTACCGAGTCTAGAAAGGTGTTTTGGGAATATCACACTCCCTCACCTTTAACTGGTAGTAACCCAAAAGAAGATATATCTTAGAGAAATGAGTAGCTCCTTGAAGTTGATCAAACAAGTCATCTATCCTAGGCAACGGGTACTTATTCTTGATAGTGACCTTATTCAATTGCCGATAGTCAATATACATTCAGAGTGACCCATCTTTCTTCCTCACAAATAACACAGGAGCTCCTCCAAGGTAAAATACTCGGCCGGATAAAGCCTTTCTCTAACAAGTCCTTCAACTGATCCTTCAACTCCTTTAGTTCAGTTGGAGCCATACGGTAAGGAGGAATGCAAATAGATTGAGTATCCAGAAGGAGATCTATGTTGAAATCTACCTCTCTTTCAGGAGGAATACCGGGAAAATCTTTAGGAAACTCATTGACTACCGGAACCGACTCAAGAGTAGAAGACTCAGTTTCCACATCTCTAACTCTTAAAATATGATAGATGCACCCCTTGCAAATCATCTTTTGTGTTTTGAGGTAGGAAATAAACCGACCCCTAACCACAGAATCAATACCCTTCCATTCCAAAGTAGGTTCATTAGGAATCTGGAATCTGACTTTCCTAGTCCTACAATTGACCAAGGCATATGATGCATGCAACCAATCCATCCCAAGGATAACATCGAAATCATACGTCTCAAGCTCTACAAGATCATCGGGAAAGACCTTATGCAAGAATGAAATAGGACAACCCTGATACACCTTTCGAGCAATAATAGACTCACCCACAAAAGTATAAACCGAATAAGGTTCCCTCAAAGTTTCAGGAATCAAACCAAATTTAACAGCCAACAGAGGAGTCACAAAAGATAAATTTGCACCCGAATTAAGCAAAGTATAAGCATCAAAATCAAAGACTTTTAACATAACAGTCACAACATCTGGAGCCTTATCCACCTCCTGTCGGGTATGAAGAGCATAGAACCTATTATCTCTGGGAGCACCACCAACTTGAGCCTTCGACTTCCCTTGACCACCTGGAGTCACTTGATCTTTCTTTGTGTTCCTCAGACAATCGAAAACTTTGTGGTTCATACTTACACACCTAAAGCAAACACCCGAGATATTCCTGCATTCGCCCAAATGGTTTCCCCCACACTGGGCACAACGGGGAGACCGTGGTCCACCCCTAATTGGTGCCTTAGGAGGAGGCACCCTAGTGTTGGCAAACTTCATATTCGAACCTTGGCCTTGTTGGAATCAGCCATTTTCACCACCACTTCTAGAATTGGAAAACCCACCATCAAACTGGGTCCTTTTGGAATCATTCACCCTTCTCTCCTTGAGCTTCTCTCCTTCAATCTATTCAACATAAGTCATAAAACTTGAGATATCCATTTCCTGAATAAGCATAGCAGTGCGACATTTTTTCACCACCAAGTCAGAAACCCCAGAAATAAACTTGTGCATCCTAGAACAGGGATCTGACACTAGCATGGGAGCATACTTTGAGATTTTGGTGAACTTGGGAGAATAGTCCCTCACAGACATGCTACCTTTCCCGAGGTTAATAAATTTACTCATCTTGGCCTCCCAAAATTCAAGAGGGAAGAAATGATCCAGAAAGACAAATTTGAACTCATCCCAACCAACCTTAACATCCACAATCCTCTCAACCAACCACTGATTGTACCACACCTAGGCTACATCCTTCAACTAATAAGCAGCCAATTTAGCCTTCTCTTCACAACTGGCACCCATAACAGTCAACACTTTAGTGAGCTCATCAATAAACTCTTAGGCATCTTCATCAGCTTTCAAACTAAAGAACTCCGTATGATTCATCTGGGTGAAGTCCCTCACCCTAGAAGCCGGAGTGCTACCATTTGTGGGATTAGTTGGCCGGGCTTGATTAGTCACCACTTGGGCCAACATAGCTACCACATTCCAAAATTCAGCATGAGTCACTTGCTTCTCCATAGGCTCTCGAGGGGTTTGTCTCGGGAGGGGAGCTCTTCGGGGAGGTATTTTCTGAAAGAGTGACAAGCATACCAACATTTCAGGAAACCTTACAAAATAGTTCACAACACGACATAAGGAACAGCGAAGTGAGAAAAATCCTGAAATATCGTCCTAGCCTATCACTCATAGGTATGACACACATCATGCCCATGAATAAGACTCTAGTTGACGCGGCATGTTGGACTCTGAAGATCATTTACAAATCTAGGACTTTGATATCATCTTTGTCACGACCCGAGAGTAGGATCTAGACGTGACATGGCGAAAGAGAACCCGAGAGTCCTCGATCAAGCCATCCAAGTATCATCCCATGCCTCATTGGTTTGGAAGCACGTAATTTATTAAGTAACACATAAGTCTAAGGGATTTTGGGGCTTTGGACTCAAGCTATGGGGACATCACCGGGAAGGGGATAAACATGAATCACATAACACGTAGCAATTACGTTCTAAGGGACGGCTAAGTAGGACTCAAGCTATGGGGAAAGCAGGGGCTAGGGACTTTTCACATAAGCACATTTTATCCATCCAATCATAATAACATAAGAAAGAGCATAATAGAATCGGAAGTAGTCATAATAAAACATAGATAGTCATCCATCTCAAATAAGCACATAGTACGGCGTACAATAGAATCCGATATACCCAACAATACCTCTACATAGAATATGATGGGGCCTCGACATAACTCAGGCTCACCCTCAAGTCACAAGATAGGAAAAACGTAATAAAATATAAGCTAGAAGAAGGTGGGTCTTGCCCTTGAAGTATAGGACTCACCATAAGCAACAAATCCAAGATCTCCACTAAGCATCCAACGGTAGACGAATGTCGTCTCTGGTTCCTACATGGTTAGATCATGTATACAAAGAGTATAGGTTAAGACATATAATGCACTAAGTATGCGGGCATGCCATGCACATGAACATGAACCTACTACAAGCTAGATGGCGAGGACACATATATATATAGAAAGAATATATATAATCAAGGATAAATATTGTACCAATATGCCATGAGGTTCCATGATGCATGAATGCAACCCTACATATTCATAGCAGGAATGTGACCTCAACCGACAACAAAGGAGACCAAGCAAGCTACTACTTGGAATTGGACTACTTGCCAGGAAGATCTTAAGCCACCCTAAAAATAGGGGGTAACAAGTCATCCTATCTAGGGAGAAATTCCATGTTTGCACATGATTTGACGGAAAGGAGTATGGACCCTTGGAAATAGTCTACCCCGACTCCAATCCCTCAGTACTAAGTCTCATCCCACGAAAAATACATATACATATACAAGCTTTCGAAATGAAGGTTCAATGCTTCAAATTCATACAATGCAAGCTAGGCTAAAGAGCCAAATTTTATTTCAAATCTTTCCATAATTAGGCTAAAAAGCCAAACAAGTGTTTCAAATGTCAAATCCAAGTTCAATGCATAGGAGTAGCTCATTCTAACATAGCAATATGGTGTAAACACCCAAACTTCTCAAAGAGCCATATCAAGACAAGATGTGATCACATTCTAGTCATATCTCATGTCTTACCAAAATTAAGTCAAATCATATCAAGTCAAGTGGGTCAAACCCATATCAAGAGTTTCATCAACTCAAGCTTCCATGCTCATGAATGAAATGCATGAATGATCAATGAATAGCATGGGAAATTGATTTTAACATTTAAATCATTTCATCAAAAATAGATTCATACTCAAAACATGATGAAATCATCAATTAAAAGCATAATTCATACTACCCATGCTTGAATTGAAGAACAAAGGAGATATGCATTTTTGAATCTTCATAAAATTAATGGAATTCAATAATTAGGGGCTTAATTCACTTTGAAATTAACATTTAAATACAGCCCACAACTCAATTAAATTAAATCATTCATAATCTAAAAGACCCAATTTCAAAGTATGTAAAATTCATCAAAAATTGAAGAAGAAGAGTTTTAGATCTTCATGTTTGAAAGGAGAACCATGAATCAATCCCACATACCTTGATTAATCAAGAAGAAAAAGAATAATTTGAAGAAGAATTGAGCATTTCCTTGATTCCCAAGATAGTCTTCAAAGGAGCTTTGAGAGCAATTGAAAGAAATTGAGAGGATTTGAATTGAATGAGAGTAAAGAGGGCTAAATCAAAGTTTAGGAGGGTTTTAAAATGCTAAAACGACCTTAGGAATAGTTAAAAATTATCATTAAACCATTAATAAAATGAAGAGAAAAAACTGGAAACATCACTGAGGGGAACCACTACACAGACCGTGTAGTAACTCAGGGTCCGTGAGCCCTGCCGTGAGGTCTCACTTGACGACGCGCTTCAATATAGCAACGGATAGGAAAATTTGAAACATCACCCCCACGGTTGACTACATGGACCGTGAGGGTCCACATGGTCCGTGAGACTCTCATGAAGCTACACTTGGAACCAACTTTTCCCACAAATATTTCATACTTAGAACAATTCTCTTTTCGCAACCTAACTGCTAGGCACACGAACCGTTAGGCTTCACACAGATAGTTAGGTGGTCCATGGAGCCTCTCTTGGCTCGAAGCCTTGGCTGCTTACTGGAACACCACACAGATGGGTTCACGGTTCTTGAGCCTCCATATGGCCTGTGAACCCCACCTTCAAGACGATGCTATTTTTGAAACGTTAATCTCATACATAGAATTGATTTGTAGGCCAAGCCCATCCCGAAATACTTCACCACGCCCCGTGGGAGTTCATATGGCCTGCCCCACAGACCGTGAGTCCCCACACTGCCCATGAGCCTGCCGTGAGGTAGTGTCTTAGCCAAAAACCCTCTTCCCTTTTCCAGAATGTAATCTTATGCAGGCAGTTTCACCGTAAAGGCCATAACTTCCACATCCAAACTCTGAACTAGGTGAAACCAAGTGCATCGAAAAGATAACTCAAAGATCTTCGATTTGATAGGTTATAGAACATACTGTTCATCCCGTACCACGAGATATGACTATTTAAAGTCAGTACTTCCTTAAGACGTCAAGCAAAACTTAACCAATGTAATTCCTTCCAAGACGGTCATACAAGAGGGACTCAGGAAACTCAAAATCTAACCAAGATAGGTCCAGATCAGTCCTAAAAAAATGCTACAAGGTTTGGGAACTTCCGGGTTGTTATATACTTATGTCGAAAGGGACTTGGATTTTTCAAGTTGGGTTGTTGCTCAAGTTTTGATGAAACCAGGATGAAATAGTTTTGCACAGATGTTACTGGTACAGTTCATAGCAGCGTTCGACAAAATTTCACTAGTAACGATCTCTTTTCTATCCCTCTAGTATATTTTCTTATCATATTTCGGCATATAGTTAAGCTCTTGTTAGCCTTAATGTTTGATTTCTTTGCACAGATGAATATGGGCTTTACTTCATAGAGCTTCACAGTATTCCAGAAAATGTTAAATTTATCTCTACCGGTGGATAGCCTTATCTATATCTTTCCATCCACAACTTCAATTGAATGGACTTACTGATGAAGTATGTCATCCCTCTTTTTAAGTTTGAAAATATTTGTCTATATTTTTTTCTAGTAAAAGTTACTATTTTTAACTTAATATGATTCTCGTGAAGTCTTTCTGAATAATCACTATGTTCATAGCTTCTTTTTATGTCATTTATATGAGAAGTTACGAGCCTTGGTTGTTTTTCTCTTATGCGATGCAAAATATCTTTGAAGATTTTTTGCATTGGTGGTTTTGGCTCTAATTCAGACACGTATAAAATCAATAGGACTACTAATATTAAGACGAGTAACCTTCTAATGAATGTTAAATTACACTTTTAGTGGATGTATAAGTTTGAATTTATCTGTAAAATAATACCTGTTGTCTTGCAAACCAAACTCCATGATCACTGTTGACTCCTATTCTGGTAATATCAAAGAGCAGTTGTGAAAGCTTTAGTGGACAGGGTTCCAGATGAAAAGGCATCTACGGTCTCTACTGTAAGGGTTCTCTCTTGAGAATGATCTGTCTTAGTTTTGATGTTATCTTACTCATTTAAATAGCTTGAGATGTTGTTCTGAGTTTACTTTTAGTGGCATCCTCAGTTGTTAATATGACTTCTTCTCATAAACTCCAGTAAAAAAGAATAGGCAGAAATAGGTGGATTTTAAAATTTTTGATTTGTTAATATGCTAATTTAAGTTATATTTAATGAATTTGAACTCTTGAATCTTGTGAAAGTTGAATAGAAATGGAATGGTGTCAAACATGTGGAGATATCCCAAAATATGTGCTAAGAGACATATTACATATACCTGATGGTTATAAAAATGTTACATGTACCTGATATGTGTAGATGGAGAAAAGCATAATTTGTATATTAGAAAATTTTCTGATTTCCTTGCATCTAACCTCCGCTAGGTTTGAGTTGGCCTCTTTGGCCATGTATACAATTCTATGTGAGTCCATATTAGATCTATCAAAAAAAGAATATTACCTTATCTTCTTTCTTACTGGAGTTAGGAGTACTCCACTTGATCTTCTAACAAAAAAAATGATATCTCCACTTGGATTAACAATTTTAGTATTTGGTGGCTCCTCTTGCTAGATACATGTCTTTTGAGCCAACGATATATAAGTAAATACCTCTCTGGTCTCTACACCACGAAAGTATGGGTAAGTTCTGCGTACATTCTATCCTTCCAGACAGTCTAGATTGGATTAAGGAATAACTAGTTGAGCTGGACTGAATCCAGAGAGTTTCCTTATTTTCATGCATATGGTATCACTTATGGAGTCGGGGTCTTTTTTGACTTCAAATTTGATGGAAAATCCCAATTGTTAATTGATATTTTATTCTCTTTCCATAACCCTTTGGTGGAAGATTTAGGAGCAGACTTCTACTTTACTATGTAAGCGAAATCTCACTAATGTTTTCTTTATTTCTTTGGTGAACGCTATTTATTAGAGACAGAGCTTACTAAAGATTGAGGGCTGGGAAAAACTTGTCACCATAGTTTCAAGTGACATATACTGCTTGGATGCTCCTGAGAAAGCTGACATTTTGGTATTAAACTGACTTTTTGGATTAAGTAACAAACCACTTCATCCATAAAATATAATGTTTGATCTTTCATTTGCAATTTCTCATTTGAATTCTACTCATCATTTATTATTTACTAATACAGGTTAGTGCTACTCATTTGCAAGGGGTTAGTGCTGCTCATTTGCAAGGATCTGTCGTAGAGATATACTCATTAGTTCACATATCTGGTAATTTAGATTTGTGTGGTTTGACTTTAACTTATTTGGAGAGGTACAATGATTCCAGAGGAGCAGTGAATTGCCTTTTGGTGACATGAACACCAAAATGAGAATTTGTCTCCCTAACACATGGTGTCTTTTTTTTTACTTGTCCTTGTAGTTGCACACCATTTAATATCTCCTAGAGTGCAAATTTTCAATCGACCTAAAAATGGAATATTTTTCTCTATACCTAGAAATATTTACTTGTATGCCACGATATTTAATTACTTTGCTTGTCTTAGGTATACAAGTTTTTTTCAGCCTGTGACAGCTTCAAAATTATACAATGATGTAAGCACTAATTTTTTTTAAATTACACATATGAGGTCCATTGACCTCCATTTTGAGTTTGCATTTTCTCTCTACCTTTTTTAGCTGTTACATATATTGATGCTATTGTCACAGATCAAATCTCATAAAGATCTTGTGCACTTTAAAACTGCTTATGTTGTCAAGTTCCACCGTGTAGCAAGGCTTACTTCTCCTCAACCAGTAAGTTCATTCAAGTTGGAAATATCTTGATTTAAGGTCTATAATTTTCCAGAATTGAGATCAGAAAATAAAGTTTATACTCTGTTGAAAAGGCTAAACATTGCAAAGTGTTTAAAACACTCATAAGAGTTGCTTGTACTAGTGACCCAAGAGATTCATAAAGTTATCTTTGTTAAGTTCTCTCCCTTCAAAATACATGTTGCAACTGTTATTGGTAACACGAATCAGACATAACACCCATATTTTCCACAAGAGCAGGGAAGAGAAGAACGGAAAATTATCTCTACTGATATATCTGACAAGTGCGGGAATATTCTCATGTCAATATCTGACTGTTTCTCTTCATTCTTAATATGATTGGCTGTGGCACTTTCTAGGAAAAATGCAAAGAACTAAAAGAAAAAAATTCCTGGTTATTGTCAAAAGCCCTTTTCTTGACTGAACTAAAGCTCAAGGTACACCACTAGTTCTCTACAGTATCCTTTCCTCGTTTACATTTTAGACATTGTACACCATTTACAATAAAGGTATCATTTACAATAAAGGTATCTTGTGATGGATGAAGCAAATTTCAACATGTATACAAAATGACTCAGTACTGGTGCCTCCATCCTTAGCTTTGTGAACCAGTATCCTTCATGAATCATGTCACATTATTTGGATGGCTCAGTAGCCGCCACAGTTTCAGGTTGCGTCTCCGCAGCAAGCGGGATATTATTACTAGCAACCTTTTGTCAGCTTTAATATTTAATTTCTTTGCATAGATTATTTGGCTGGATGACTTAAGGATTCCTGTTTTCTACAAGTCTAAGTGATGAAGCCAATCACCATTTTAGGGTAGAGGACATATAAAGATTAGGTAATAAAGAGTATATTATTGGCATGTGATTGATTGGAAGAGTAATTCTCTGGTAGATCAATTAGCAGAATTCATTGTCTGCTAATACATTATTAAGGTATCAAATTATGCACAAATATTCTGCTTATTCTTCCGAGTACTTCTTATGTACTGAATGTGATTGTCTGTGCAAACACTCATGTACTAAACTGTGTTGGATCATATTTTGGATTTTGCAGAAGGAACTTTGGTTCTGTGCTTGACGTAATACCAATTGCTGATTCTGTGACCAAACTTACTGCTCAATGTTATCTTTGTGGTGAACGTGCTTCTTTCACCTTGAGGAAGACAGAGGAGACGAGAACGAAATTGATTGCAGGAGCAGAAGTATATATGCCTGTGCGCTGCAATCATTTTGTGAGTGGACAAGTAGTTAAAGAGGCTACTAGAAGTGTTCTGGATTCTTAGAAGATTGAATGCAACTCTATTTTATAATATCTCAGCTCTAAAATACTTGTTTACAGGCCATTTGCTAAAAATATTAACCAACTACTGTACTTCCACGTTCCAAGTCTGTCAACTGAGTTTTTTTGAGCTAGTGGTTAGTGTATTATATGACGTTATTGAGGAGATGAAGTTATTCAATCATCTACTTCTTAAAATTAATAGACGAGGTTGTAGTAAGATCACCTATTGCCATCAAAGATATTAGATTTAAATGATATTGGAGTATCAATGCCTCTTTACAATGGTGATTAATAAAGTATATCAAGATTCCTTAAAAGTTGAATATTATTAAATTTAGCTTGCACATTATATAGCAAAATTACATGTTATTTACATCCACATTCTTTGCAGCAATATTAAACCCAGACATTCCATTTTCACTAACATTAAACCTAGAGCAAATAAATCATTCACGATTGTAAGTTTTGGATTTTTGCAAATCTTTTCATTCACGAAAACTGCATAGGTGAAATTAAATGAAACTACGCATATTATTCAGATAATAAGCTATCATTTTCACCCTTTTTCAGTCTGCATAAATGAAGCATAACAGTTAGCTACCCTATAGACAACTATAGTAGCTAATTGAAAAAACTTAATACCATTAAAATACTGTAAACTACTAGAAAATAACTAATATATTAACAAGAAATAACTCAGCCAACTAAAACATAACCAACTTAAATTTGATTACGATTTGGACATCGACGCCTATGATGTCCGGTCTGCCTACATAATCCGCAAGCTCGTTCATATATTGCAGGGCCACGATCCATCTCATTCGGCACTCTAGTTGTCCTTGGTCGATTGGGACGATGATAAAATTCATTAATTTTCATTCTAAAACTAGGAGATTGTCAATATACCTCAAGACCGACGGGTGAGAATGACCCAGAATATGTTGCAACATAATTCTCAATTGTAAAATGCTCGCTAACAAAATTTCTAGCTAGCTCTCCCATTCTATCTGTGACCTTCATGACATGTGAACATGAAAAGTGCAAATTAGCCCATTTTCCACAATCACATTTTCTTTCATTCAATGAAACACGGTGAGGATTACCACCAGTACCATCAACCTGTATAGATCTAACCTGGTATACCCTTGTGAGTATATCCCAATCAAAAATAAAGTGTCTTTTTTAACTTTCATAATTTTTTCCCATTTCATTTTGAACCTATCGGTCCATAACTCATTTTGTTCTATAAGTTGATGTGTAGTTTGAGACCTACGTGTATATCATTCAACAGTTTGCTCCAATGAAAGTCTAACCATAGCAGTGACAGGCAAGCCCCGTGCTTTTTTCAGCAATCCATTGAACGATTCTGAAAGATTTGTTGTCAATACCCCTCATCTTTTTCCATCATCATGGCTAACAGTCCATTTTTCCAAGGGGACTTCCATGAGATATTCATATGTTTCTATATTTTCTTATTTAATTTTTCACATCAAGGATTCAAACTTCCTTTTTTGATGAGCTGAAGCAGCCTTCCACATCAATCTAATGAGGTCCTTGTTTGGAAATCTAGATTGAAAGTTGCTCTTAAGATGCCTTATGCAAAATTGATGAAAGGCCTGAGGCTCCTAAAATCGTCGTAACTCCTGCAAACTAGATAAGATTCCTTTTGCCCTATCATAACACATATATCTTCTCTACCTTTTTATCACATGTGCGCTCAATTTTTTATAAAATCACTTCCATCCCTTTTTCGACTCTTTGTCTACAATAACAAACACTAGATGAAGAATGTTATCATTTCCATCAATTCCAACATCAATTAATAATTTGATTTCATATTTTCCATACATATAAGTTCCATGTACTGAAATAACAGGACAACATATTTGGAACCCATCGATGCATCGCTTGAAAGCTCAAAATACAAATTTAAAAGTTTTTACCTCTAATGAACTCATAGACTCTTCATGTTTCCATTCTACAACTGTTCCATGGTTAAAGTGTTGAAAAGCTGCAAAAAATCTTGGTAGATCACCAAATGATTTCTCAAAGTCACCATACACCATTTGAAATGCACGTTGACGTCCAAGCCACACTTTTCTATATGTCACTTGATGGCCAAACTTTTCATGAACCTTTGAAATGACATCTACCACCAAGAACTTAAAATTTTTTTTAATTTGGTTTAGAAGTAAAGATGCAATTAAATTGGTATTTAGGTTGGCATGACCTCTAGAATGCCCTTCAGTCTCACATCTATGATTTTCAATATATTTTCCTATCTTTCAAAGGTTATCTCCAACCTTTCGGCCTCGAAGA
This sequence comes from Solanum aculeatissimum, assembly GCA_038996855.1. Classification (NCBI taxonomy): domain Eukaryota; kingdom Viridiplantae; phylum Streptophyta; class Magnoliopsida; order Solanales; family Solanaceae; genus Solanum; species Solanum aculeatissimum. The sequence continues at coordinate 362 of JBCEWC010007295.1, read as the reverse complement.
AACCACAAGCAACTCAATAAACTATAGAACATGCATCTTACAATCCATAGACTCTTGGTTGATGTTACCACCTTGAATTTTTTATTTTTTTGCAAAGTCCAAATTGTTACAGCTCGTTTCAACTTTTTTTTACTACTAAAAAACATACCTTTTTAAGGTCTTTTTTGGCTTCTTCAGACCACACAGAACAATATTCCATCTCATATTCACATGTACACATGAAAATGTCTTCCTCATTCTCCAAGGTCCTAAATTAAGGTATATCATGATTTTGCATTTCAAAGTACCCTGTTCATATTGATTATGAAGACTTACTCTAGTATCATTTTGAGAAAAATCTCTAGTATCATCGACATCTTCAT
>JBCEWC010007294.1:0-21631 GCA_038996855.1 Solanum aculeatissimum | reverse complement strand
TGAGGTGTAAAATGATGCTATGATGGCTTGATCGAGGACTTTCGGGTTCTCCTTTGCCATGTCACATCTAGGCCCCCAATTCGGGTCATGATATTGAGAGAGTAGTCCCTCACGGTCATACCACTTTGCCAAAGATTGATGAACTCGGTCATTTTGTCTTCCCGAAGTTCAAGAGGAAAGAAACGATCAAGGAAAGCCATTTTGAATTCTTCCCAATTAACATTGGCATTAACCATTCGCTTAACGAACCATTGGTTATACCACACTTGGTACACGTCTTTCAACTGATATGCGGCCAACTCAACTTTCTCTTCCGAACTCACTCCCATTATAGTCAATACCTTAGTGAGTTCATCAATGAACTGTTGAGCTTCCTCATCTACTTTTGAGCCAAAAAATTCCGAAGGGTTCATCCGGGTGAAATCCCTCACCCTAGAAGCCGGAGTACCAAAATTCACGGGATTGGTTAGCCACTGCTTTGGCCAACATAAACACCACATTTTTAAACTCTGCATGAGATACTTTTTCCTCTATCGGTGCCCGAGAGGCTTGTTCCTCAAATTTTGGAGCTTGACGGGGGAAGCGAGCTCTTCTAGGAGGCATGTTCTGAAAGAGCGACAAGAATACCAAGGGTTTAGGAAATTTATCATAACAACTTATGGCACGACATAAGGAAGCAATGAAATGAGACAAATTCCTAAAATGTCATCATAGCTTCCCGTTCATAGGCATGACGCGCATGACACCCATGAACAAGACTCTAATCGACGTGGCATATTGGACTCCGAGGATCATTTACAAACCTAGGGCTTTGATACCATCTTTGACACGACCCAGAAGTGGGGCCTAGATGTCACATGACGAAGGCGAACCCAAAATTCCTCGATCAATCAATCATAGCATCATTACTCACATCATCAATTCGTAAGCATGGAAAAGTAAACACATAACACGTAATTCTAGGGAAAATGGGGCTTTAGACTAAAGCTATGGGGATGTTACCGAGAAAGGGAGGAGCATGAATCACATAGCACATAACAAGTATTTCTAAGGGGTGGGTAAGTAAGACTCAAGCTATGGAGATGTTGCCGAGAATGGGATGAACATGAATCACATAGCACATAAAAAGTATTTCTAAGGGGCGGGTAAGTAGGACTCAAGCTATGAGGGAATATCGGGTTAGGAGACTTTCCACATAAGCACATTCCCAGCATTCACAAGCCAATACATCATCGTAATAACATAAGCGGAACAAAAGAATAACATAAGATCTCTTCCCATAACATAGGTAGCCATATCATTACAAATATCACATAGCATAACGTTAAAGAGTCGATATGTCCAACAATGCCTCTACATAGGATAAGATAGGGCCTCGACAAAGCTGGACTCACCCTCAAGTCATGAAGCATAGAAACATAAGTAAAGATATAGGTATATGAAATGGGATGTTTCCCTTGGAACATAGGGCTCACCACAAGCAACACTTCAAATCTCGATTAGCCGTCTAGCGGAGGATGATAGTCACCTTCGATCCCTACATGGTTAGAGTATGTAGACAAAGAGTATGAGTTTGCACAATAAAGTACTAAGTATGCGGGCATGAAAATGCTTATGCACATGAACCTATAGACAACCTAGATGACAAGGGCACGTACATAGAAAGAGAATATAAGGAAGAATAGTATATCAATATGCCTTGATGATCATGATGCATAAAATGCCATAATGCTTATAGTATAGAGGGGATGGAACCATAATCGACATTCAAACTCATGTGAGCTATAACATGAACTTGCCCGATGAGTCCTCCCATCAGATCGGACAAGATTACTTGCCAAAGGTAATCTACACCACACCTTACGGGCCTTCCATTTTGGTGTGATGGCCACCTTCCTTATGACCCGATCATTTCAAAAGGATTTACATAACATAGTATATCATATTATATCATATCAAAGCATACCTTACGGGCCTCCCATTTTGGTAGTATACCTACGTTGGAACATAGTTTTAGGAAAGGAGTGGGACCCTTGGGGATAGCCCACTTACTACTCCAATACTTCTCGGTACTAAGTCATCATCCCATAATAATACGTATGCATATACATCTTTAAAATAGAAACTTGACACTTGAACATCAAATCATGCATACTTGGGCTTAAAAGACAAATTCACTTTCATTACTCTGATGCATACTTAACAAGAGCCAAATACTTTTCATAATCATGCTTCATTGGGCCAAAAAGCCAAATACACTTTCATGTCAAACTTTATGCGTAAGAGTAGCTCCATACTTGTCATAACTTATCATTTCATATTGGTATAAACACCCATATTGCTCAAAGTGTCATATCAAAATACTAGGATCACAAGCCTTAACATATCATATCAAAACATGAGGGCCATGCCCTTAAGAAGAACTTTATCATAACCATACTTCAATGCATATGTCATGAATGAGAAATCAAGTGCATGGGTAATGGAGGATTCAAACTTTAAACCATAATTCAAGAGATTTTTTAACATGATTCATGAGAAAATCCCAATTTCAAGCATAATGCAATTTACCCATGCATATTAAACCATTAAAGGGGACATGCACATTGATCCTTCAAGAATTTCCATGCATTTCAAAAATTCAAACTTAAATCATCATTAAATCACCTAATTTCTACATCCCACAATTCTAATTACCTAAATACATCAAATTTAAAGAACCCATAATTAACGAAAGCTTAAAATCACAGTTTAAAGAAAAGGGTTCTTGGGTCTTCATAGATTAAAGGGAATCCATGAATCAATCACTCATACCTTAAGATTAGTCAAGAGAATTAGATGATTTCACAATAAGGATGATTTTTCCCAAATTCCTTCAAGCTTTCATCAATGGAGGTCAAGAGGATTGAGAAAATTTTGGTGAGGATTGAGGAGTGTTAGAATGGATGAAATGGGATTAGGGTTTGATTTAGGGGTGTTAGGAGACTTAGAAAGGCTAAAAGGGGCATAGGATTAAATTGAATTACGAATTAACTATGAATAAAATAGACTAGACCACTAAAAATAGGATCTCACGGAGGACCCCCAGGTGTCGTCCAGAGGCTCACGGACTGTGAGCCTCTCCGTGAGACCTCACTTGGTCTCGGCTTTGACTGGAACTCATGGGGGACTTTCTGGACCAACCCACGAGGGGCCTCGTAGACCGTGTAACTGCACACAGACTGTGTACTAGCCTATGGAGAATCACTTGGTCCAGAGTCCAACCCCGAACCTTGGCAACATCTCTGGATCAGCCCACAGGACCCTTCACGGGCCGTGAAGGGTCACACAGACAGTGAGGTGGTCCGTGGGATCACACTTGGTCCATGACTTGGCCCCCAACCCCTAGGAGAACAATGGACCAACCCACGAACAGCACTACGGACCATGGACCACCAAACGGTCTGTGGGCCCATCCTTAGACCCCATTCCGGAACCCTTTTCCAGCATACTTCTAATTACAAGCAGTCTCACTGCCAGGGCCGTAACTTTCACATCTGAGCTTCAAATTGAGTGAAAGTAGTTGTGTTGCGAAGATAAGTCAAATAGAGTTGACTTGATATATAGTAGCCTACACAGTTCATCCTGTAACAAAAAATATGGCCTCTCAAAGTCAGTGTTGCCTAAACGGCCTTACAACCTTCCACCAAAACAATTCCCTTGAATCTGGCCACTTAAATACAACCCATGACTACAAAAATTCAACCACGACAAGTTCAACACTAACCTTGATCAACCATTACGAAGTTCAAAATTTTTTTGGTCGTTACAGTTAGTAAAGCAACATCACAGATACCAATCAAGTAATGTGATAAAATTCACCTAGATGTCTGATCATGGATTTAGGAGAACATAACTTACTGTACTGCACCTACACACCAGAAAAAAGTCTCAAGTATCCAAGAACACTTAGTTAGGCAGTCATGGGGAACACAGAGCCCCAATTCGGTTCTCTTTTGATTATAAACACTTGTAATTTTAGTTTAGAATTTATTTTTACTTGTAAAACCCCCCTCGTTATATTTATTTTTCTATTTTCTGGGAGATATTAGGGTATATTGATTCACTTTAATATGTGTGATAATCCAGAGTCTACCATATTTCTCGTGGGAATGATCCTAACTCTCTTTAGGTTAAATACTTGATTACAATTGCTTCAACCTCCAAGTAGGGGTGTGTGCTGAGAATTAAAGTCAAAGTCTAGCAAACATGCATTTGAACCAGCCAAGAACTCCCCTTTGTGGGAACTCCCACACTCGGAGCAATTTGGAGTTTGTGGATTTGGAGCTACAACTTATCCTTGATGGATCAGGGAGGAGGAGTATTTTTAGACCTTTGGCCTCCTTGATTTTGTACGTCTTGCTTTTTTTCACCTTTGAATTTTTTGTGGCCTTCACTTCTTTGGTGAGAGTATTCCCCACCATCCACCTAAGACCTCTTAGACTCTCTAGATCTCTCTTTTAAGCTCTCATCCTCAATTTGTTTAGTGTAGGTCATCAATCAGGAGATGCCCATCTCCTTCACAAATAGGATAGTTTTGCACTCTTTCGACACCAAGTCTGATACGTCGAATATGAACTTGCTCATTCGGGCTCTTAGATCCACTACCATGAAAGAGTTATATTTAAAGAGTTTGGTAAACTTGAGAGAATACTCTCTCACCCTCATGTTCCCTTACTTGAGATTTACAAATTCTTGTACCTTGGCCTCCCTTAGTTTTAGTGGGAAGAATCAGCCCAAGAAGGAACCCTTGAACTCCTCCCATTCTATTATACCTAATCTTTGGAACCATTCCTTTACCTATTGTTCATACCATATATTCACCACTCTTTTAAGTTGATAGGTCACCAACTTGGCCTTTTGTCTGAGGAAACCCACTTTACAGTGATAATTCGGTAAGCCTCATCAATGAAGTTGATGAGATCCTCTTCCACCTTAGAGTTGTGGAACTCTAGCAGACTCATACCCATGAAGTCTCGTACCCTTGTAGCCGGTGTGGGGACTTGAGAAGGGATAACAATCTCTCAATTGGCTTGATTAGCCAGAGCTTGGGCTAGCATGGTGAATGTATCTCTAAACTCCACATGAGATATCCTATCATCTTGTTGCAATTGAAGGGCTTATTATTTGGGTGCGTTTATTAGTTTTAGAGCTCTTCTTGGTGGCATGATCTAGAAACAACAATGAAAATATCGTTAGTTATGGGAGAACCTCAAACAACTCTATAGGGATGACATGAATTATGAAGAAGGAAAAAGTTTCCTAAATATCTCATAGACTCTCAGTCATAGTTATGGCACGCTTCACAACCATGAATGAGACTCTACTTGATGTGGTATGTGTCACGACCCGGATAGGGTCCTAGATGTGACATGGTGAAAGAGAACCCGAAAGTCCTCGATCAAGCCATCATAGCATCATTACACACATCATCGGTTCAGAAGCGCGGAAGCTAAACACATAACACATAAGCTCTAAGGGAATCGGGGCTTTGGACTCAAGCTATGGGGATGTTATCGGGAATGGGATAAGCATGGGTTCACATAACACATAGCAATTTTCTCTAAGGGGACGGGTAAGTAGGACTTAAGCTATGGGGGCACACCAGGATTATGGGACTTTCCACATAAGCATATAGTCAATCACAATTCCCAATATTTAAATCGTAAGCATAATCAATAATAATTCTCATAATCAAGGCTAATAAGCATAACTTTCATAATCATTCCATATCAATGCAAATAGAGTAGTCCATCGACATAGTTTATCATATCAATCCTTCAAAACATAACAATGTGGTGCAATCACCCAAGATGCTCAAAGAGCCATAACGGAGAGACTATGTAATCACAAGCCTTAGCATATCATATCATAACAAGAGTTTCATCATAACAATATTCAATGCATATGCCATGAATGAGGAACAAGAACATGGGTAATGGAATTCAAACTTAAATTCCAATTTAAAAGGTAATTCAACATAAATCATGAGAAATTCCATATTTAAAGCATAATGCAAGTTACCCATGCATAATTAAATCAAAAAGGGACATCACATTGATCCTTCAAGAGTTTCCATGAACATTCATAAAATTCAAACTCAAATCATGATTAAAACACCTAAAATCTACAGCTCATAACCCGAATCAACTAAATACTTCAAAATTGGAAGAATCCATAACTTAAAGAATCTTAAAATAAAAAATTAAAGAATAGGGTTCTTGGGTCTTCAAGGATGAAAGGAAATTGTTCAATCAAAACCCACATACCTAACAATTACCAAAGAAATTGAAGAATCAAGCAAGCAAGGATTGCATTCTCCAAAATTCTTCAAGCTTTCAACAATGGAGGTCAAGAGAGTTTAGGAATTTTCAAAGAGTAATGAGGAGCCTTAGAATGGATGAAAAGGGGTTAGGGTTAGGTTAAGGGGGTTTAGGGGACCTTAGAAAGTCAAAAATGCATAGGAATTAATTAAATTATGAATTAAACATTAATGAAACGAAAAATTAACTGGAAAACAGAGTCACACGGTGGAAAACAGGTGTCTGTCCAGTGGTACACGAACTGTGTACCTATCCGTGTATCATGCCTTGGTCTCGTCTTTGGCTCGAACTCTCGGGGGACTTTCTCTATCACTTCACGAAGGGGGTCACGGGCCGTGTGGCTTCACACGGACCATATACTGGTTCGTGGAGCCAAACTTGGCCCATAAACCAACCCCACACCATGGCCAAGACACTGCCTTACTTGATGGGCTCCCAAACGGACCGTTTGAGGTCTCATAGACCGTGGGGTGGTACGTGGGACTTCACTTGGTCTATGGGGTGGGTCCTGACCACCCTGAACTCACTGGACCATCACACGGACTCCCACATGGACCGTGGACCCTCACACGGTCTGTGGTCCTATCCTTGGGCCATTTCCAGGGCCTGTTCCCAACGTTTTTTGAATTACGAGTAGTCTCACTATTTTAGCCATAACATCCTCATACAAACTCCAAATTGAGTGAAACCAATTGCGTTGCGAATATAACTCAAAGAGATTCAATTTGATATGTATTAGCTCATACGGTTCAAGCCGCATCAAAAGTTATGTTTTCTCAAAGTATACTGCTCAAATGGCCTCTCTAGGCCATCAAATGATTCGTTTTTCATTCGGCCTCTTAAACTCAACTCGTGGCTACCAAAAATCAACCATGACCAGTATAACATCATAAAAGACTAACCATAAGAAGTTTTAAAATTTTTTGGGTCGTTACAATATGTTTGTACATCTAAGGAATGTCTTAAAATTTCATGCTTTGATATCAAGTTTATCATGACCCAATCCTAGGGCCTAGTCATAATATGAAGAATGAGACACCCATAGACACCTCATTCAAGTCATCTTAGCATATCAAACATTCATAGGCATAGACTTATACATATTGTGGAAATAAAATGGGATAAGGTCTAAGGGACATCATTTAAGCATAAAGAAGCATCTTAAAATATATATTAATGACCATAACATACAATCTAAAACATGATTCAACGAGAACCAATACCTGGTTGATTTCCCTCAAATGGAAAAGATTCTAAATTAATTTAGAAAGTAAAGCCCTCTAGTTCAAAAAGTCAAAAATATACATCATGTCCAAAAAGTACATAACATGAAAGAAAATAGGTGGAGATTCAAACTAAGGGAAAGCTAACCACAAAAAAACTTGAATTGAAACATTGGTAGAACTAGCCACGAGCTAGAGGAGGAGGAGTGTCGGTCCCTACATGGTGACATTAAGTAAGAAAATATGTGTTGGTACTTTTGGAATGTACTAAGTATGTGAGGTGCAATGCAAGTATGAAACTGAAATGTCATCATACATAATTTGAAATACTTTAATGCATGAAATGGTAAAGGAAACATTTATATTAGCTTAAGCATGCACAAGGAATAATATTCAATATGAAGTAAGAGAAATACATAAATGAAACACATGTGATGAAATGAACAAATCAATATCATACTTTGTGGGAATGGACCATAATTGACATATAAGACCACGTAAGCTACTACATGAAATTCACATAACCCCCTATGTTGGTACGTGGAGACCACTTACTGGGAGGAACTCCGTCATAGAGCATACATCATCATATAATATAATTAACCTATGTGGATCCACTATCCTAGCCTACAAGGGCTCCTATGGTGACACATAGTTAATAAGGCAAAGTGTTCTTCTAGGGTTTCCTTACTGAACCCCCCTTAATGCCTCATTCGGTGCTAAGTCATCCCACAAAATTATTAAAACATATACTTAGTCAAATTATGACTCTTAGAATCATAAATAACAATTTCAAGGAGTCACTCGAAACCTAGGAACCACCAAGTGAGAATTGTCTTTTCATCTTGGAGACCATCATAAACATCATTAAGGACATCATCTACATACTTATATCTTTAACAAAACATCAACTTAAAACCTTTCTTTCATGTCCTACTCATCATCAATATGCCATGCAAAGATTGACTTAAACTTAGTGGACTTTATCATTAGTTTGAAAACTCATGAATCATGAAAGACATACATGGACATGGGAAAAATTATGCTTATTCAAAACAAGCACTAGAAACCCACACATCATCATTCAAGACCCTAATCATTGGGATCATTACCATAAATTCAAAAATCATGGGAAATTCGTAGCAAAACATTACATGGTAACATTAAAGGCAACACACATCATAAAATCATCATTAGCATATATGGTAGAAATCAAGGAACTTAAAGAAAAGGTAAAACCTTTCCATGAAGGACTTTGTGGGTGAAAGGAACTCACAAATCAACTCACATACCTCAGGAGGAGCCTAAGAAAAAGAAATTTGTTGTTATGGAGGACGATATTTGAAACCCTAGCCTTCTTGCCTTGCTTCTTAGAGAGAGCAATTTCCTTAGGACTTTTAAGAAAGTGGAAGAATGAAAAAAGAATAGGAATCCTTTGTGTTTTAGGCCTATTTAGGGGCTTAAGGAATCATAAAACTGATGTAGTTTAGGTCTAGGATTCGCAAAAAAGACAAATATGCTTCATCAAAACTATCACACATGAACTACAAGACCTCGATTATGGGTCATAGAATGAACCACGAGTCATGGTTCATGTCGCTCTATTCTACCTTTCTAATCTTCAGAGTTTGTTTATTAGCCCACCAAACCATAAAATCTAATCCATGACTCGTACACTAATCCATGAGTAATGGATGGCCTCGTGGAATTATTTTATACTTAGTGTATCTTCCAGTTCTCAAGGGATCTACTTATGAAGGCTAACCTTGAACTTTAAATAAGACGACGACTTATCCTATTAGTCATAAGTTACCTTCTAAAAACTCTATATTTTTTTCATGTATGGAACTTACTCCTACAACTCATCCTATGATTCGTGTTTCTTCCACGAGTTGTAAATAGTCATTGTGGGTCATTTTACACTTAAACAATTTCTAACTTTTTTAGGCCCCCATTCATGAGCCTGGTCTATGGCTCGTGGATTGAACTAAGGGTTGTGGACTGAGCTCGTGAAATAAGTCTTGAATATTTCTAGTCTGACTTTTTCTACACTTTTGGGCTCCTAACCTGAGGGTCCTTACACTAAGTTTTGATCTTCATTTATCACATAATTATGGGTATTTAAAGTAGAGAGTTTGCATGATAGTCATGGGTATTTATTGAATTGGTTGAAGTCCTTATTTGGGTTCAATCGACTAAGTTCTTAAATAGGTTTGCTATCCATTTGTATGAGTTCTCTTACAATTCTCATGTGAATTGCGTGTGAGACTTATATTGGTTCACATTGAGTCACTGTTTTCAATATAATAGTGATTGTAGTTACAAGTAATCTAGCCTACCCATAGTGATTGTATGAAGCTATGTGCAATAAATAATTTGAGTTCTAGTTGATTTCCCATTTTCCCACATCATATGATTCGTTGCTTAATATTTTTTTACCCAGGTCCTAATTTCCGTATTTTTGTTTGTTACCTAATTCCCCCCCTTTGTGTTGTTGTATTCATCGTTCGGATTTAAGCTAGTGACTTGTGATTCTTGATCATTTCAGTCGCCCTCACATTGTTTCTTGTGGAATCGATCTTGACTATTTTATTGGATTTTATATTGCTAACAATCGTTGTATTCCTTAGTGTTTTTAGAGTAATTTGAGCATTATAAAAAATAGCGCCATTCTCATGGAACAATTGGCGTATTAAATTGATTTAGGATTTGTACTTTACTAGTTTCTATCCAAATTATGAATATTTATTTGTATTTTCTTTTTGTGTTTGTGTTTTATGGCTTCTTATGATGAAAATATTCTTGGTGGTTGTGAGCCCTTTGTATATTACCCTTGTCCATATTGTGGAGGACCTCATGTTGGGCAAAATTTTATTGAATACATATATGATGAGATGGGTGTTGTGAGTCAAGATTGACTCATGTACTTGTCTTAAAGGCTTGCAAGGGGTATCATACTAAGGGACATATTATTTAACATAAAGGATGAATTCCAAAATGTGCACCTAACTCGGTGTCATGAGATGATCTAACTTGAGTTTGAGCTGTCTAATTTGAAGGGCAGTGTGAGAAAAAGACTTGGAGTCCGCAAGACTCATTGTCAAACGACCGAAAATCATGAGTTCTAGTTAGAATCTCAAGAAGAAAGGGTCGTGCTAAATGTGAAAGAAATCTTGGGTAAGTGCATGCCGTCTAAGCCAATAATCATCCAAAATGTCAAAATCAATAAAATGATACTAAAGTTGAAAGAAAAAGTCAAAAATATTATTTATGAAAACTTTGCTTTATTTGAAAGTGAGAGCATCATTCTTTTGAAGGTCAATAACTATGAAGAACAATGTGCAAAAGTCCTTTTGATACTTTCACTTATGTCCAACGTTTCTAAAATAAAAAAATAGTGTGATGTTGGGTAGGAAATTCAAGTCTTCAAAATGGAGAGACCGAGTGAAAGTTTTTATGGTCTTATGTTGTCCCTATGCCTTTCAGCAGAGTTTTGATTTGAAGTTGGGAAGGAAAATCGTTGCCTCGAAGTGGAAACTCAAAAAAGCACCAAAATTATGATTTGAAATTGTGGAGGAGATTCGTTATGTCGAAGTGGAAATGTAATGACCCTGATGGTCATTTTAGGTGTTCTGGTAGCATTGTAGTTTTTCAAGTGGTCAAAACTAGTTTAGTTGTGACTTATTAGATTCCAACTCGAGCAGACCTCAAATTCTAGTTTTGACTATTCCATCGAGTCCGACATGTCGATTTGGTAGGGATGCATTTTTTATTTGTGTGTATTGAGTTCTGAACGAATCTCGAGGGTCCATTCCAAGAAATTAATATCTTTTTGATTGTTGAGATTTGATGTCTGGGTAATGCACTTCGCGATCGCGGCATGGCCTCCGTGTTTACAAAAGTCAAGGATTTTGACCTCTGCATTCATGTAAGGTGCACCACATTTACAGAGGCATATACTCCTTGACCTCGGTGTTCAAAGACCCATCTTCGTGTTCGTGAAGGTTTGACCGATCTTGACCTTAACATTCGTAGGCCTTAGGCTGCAATCATGGAGGGTTATTTGATCCTTGAACAGTGACATTTTTAAATGTCGGATCTTCATCATTTTCACCATTTTAACATTTTGAGCTTGCTTTTTTATGATTATTTTAAGAGATTTTCAATGGAAATCCATTGGGTAAGTGCTTTGCAATCATTTTCTTCAATTTTCATTGATTGATTCATGTTTTCAACATCTAATTAAGGGTTTTAGTTGGAGAAATGGCGGAATTTCATGGACATGATTTTCCAAACTTAAAATGGTGATTGTAGATTCATTTTAATTCCTTTTTTGAAATAATTTTCACCGTTGGATTCCTAAAATCCCAAGGATTTTTTTCATGTAAAAATTTCTAATTTTTTTTGCTCTTTTTCTGGTAGTGAATTTTTAAAAGATTTTGCTTTTTTCCCGAATAGCATAATTTTGATATTGTTAGTTTTGTATTGTGATATTGTGAATTTATTTTTGAATAGATTGTGGTGCTTCAAATTCGATTCGAAAAGGGAAAGCTTTGTCATTGGAGTGATTTGATTGGCTAAATTGAGGCCAGTAGACTCTAACTCTTGCTGAGTTTATTGTACTCGTATTTTCTTTCATGTAAATTTTGGGGGTTAATAAATTATTCTATTAGATATGATTTGAGAAGTGGAAAGGTGGAAATGGTGATTTGTGTGAATTGATTTATGAAATGATAACTATTATTGTTGATTTAATCTCATGAATTGATATAGTGAAATGGGCTTGTGATGCCATTGTTGATAATGTGAAAGTGTTCATGGTGTTCTAATTGTTGAATTTTGATTCATGTTACGTGAAATTATCTATTGAATTACTTGATGTAAAATGTTGAGCTAAATGCTTATGTTGAGATAATATTGTAATTGTGGAACTAAAGGCTTGTGAAATGAGGACCTAATGATGAATTGTCCTAAGTGATGATGATAATATATGCTTGAAATATTAAACTACATTACGATATGATTATTATGTAATGTGTTGACGATGACACAAATGATGAAAGAATAATGAAAATAATTGATGATCTTTGAATAAATGATTTATGTAGACATCTTGTATGCACTAATGATTATGAAAGTGATATTTGTATTATGATTATATATATATATACATATGTGTGTGCGCTTGATGACCCATTGATAATGAAAAGCCGAAGAAAAATGATTCTAACTAGAAAAGAAAAAAAGTCACAGAAAAATGGTTCTGATTAAGATATAAAAGTAAATGCCTAAGAAAACTAGTTTTGGCAGATACATGGTCCATGTGTTGCTTCCATGGGTGTCGGTCTGATTATATCAGCGGATGTGTATCGTAGGACAAACATGCATCATGATTTACTTAACATTGCATTGCATTGCTTACATTTTATAATATTTATTCCACTTCATATCATTCCTTTCTTGAAGTTGATGTATGAACTAAGTTTGATGAATTGAATGACTTGAATCTTGTATATTATTAAGATTGAACTATTGAAATATTGTGATACATGTTAAATAACTTAAGCCTTGTGTATTGTGAAGTTGGGCATTGAGATATTATAATATGGATTGTAACTGTTATATTGCCTATATTGTATATATTGACCTTTTCTACGTGTAGATTTTGTAGTCTGGAGATATGTGATTGGGATAGAAAAAATGCTTAGTTCTTCATTCTCTACTTGTGATTAGGCCTGCTTATTGGATACCTTGGTACTCACTCTTGTTTTTCTACACATGTGTTTAGGTTGTGAGCCCAGATCTAATTGACGTCCTTCTTCTCCTTTTTCTTTAGTGGATCGAGGCATTGGCAATCGAGAGGTAGTTGCTTGGTACTCCAAAGAATTCTCAAGGTTGTAGGATATTATTATTAGTTTTATTCTATTTGAGAGACAAATACTACTGAGACTCGTATTTTTTCTTCTTGTCAAGATGCATTAGAGGCATGTACCTTGTGACAGACAATTCTGAGATAGTTTTATAATTTGGATTATGTCTTTATGCTTTATCGCTTTATCATTCATAATGTTAACTTATATTATGTCGTTGTGATCTGTTAGGTTTACTTGTCTTGGTAGTTTTAAGACAAGTGTCATCCCCCCAAAATTGGGTCGTGACAAAAACCACAAAGGGTGATATATCCAGCATCGCGCCGCGATGTTAAGTTATGCACTTGATGCAAGGCAACCCATCGTTGTTAAAAAAATTCCAATGCAAATTTAATTTTGAGTTTTAAATATTTAGACTAGATTTTAATTTTAATTTTAATTTTTGACTAATAGTCATAATTTTAAAGTCTTTCATAGTGGTTTGCACAGGTTTGAAAGCAAATATTTGAGTGGAGTTTAAGTTTGGGGTGGTACAACCTTCAAAAATAAGCTTGGGACAATATTTGGAACTCAGGGACCACCCTTTGTGTTCAAAGAATTCCCATTGCATTTGGTGGATCACCGAATGGACACAACCATCGCCTAAATTTTAGCAAGTTGCCCAAATATGGTACCAACTTGTACATCACGATCACAATGTACCACTGGTCGCGATTGTGATGTATTAACTAGTTGCTCATCCCAGCTGTGATCGCAAAGATTTAAAAGTGGAGTAGTCACGATAGCATAAACATGTGTCATGATCGTGATGTGTCGGGGGTCAGTCATTTAAACAGATTCCTTTGACTTTCCCAGACATTTTCCATACCCCCTTACCCTATTTTTCTCACAATTTCACTCACTTGTTGAATTTATGGTGGTTTTCACTGCTTTAACTTTATTCCTCTCTTGTTCTTGTTTAAATTGTTAATATTACAATGGATTTAATTCTCACCCACATTTTGAATTGAAAATTGTGCTTAAGTCATTGTGTTTTTGAATGCTTTGTTAGTATTGTTGTTGCTTGGATTGTTAATTGATGATTAGGTAGATGAGGTGTTAAAATAATGTTTAAAATGCCTGAGAAAAATGGTGCACACTACTTGTTCAACATTTTGTTTGAGAGAAATATTTTTGATACCACACTATACTTCACGATCGTAAAGAACAAAATGTTGTGATTACAAAGCACAAAACAGTGTTGACCTCTGTTGTTCATGACGATTGCGTAGGTCATGTCATGTCGTGATGAGTAATTCATTGGCAGTGAACACTACCTAAATATAATATCTTTGCACCAACTTCCCTAATTCTTTTCCCTCCATTTCTTTAGCTTAATGTTATATTAATACATTATTTTAAGTGCCTATATGCTTGACTAACATGTTTGAATCATTTTTAGGTACTTTAATTATGCAACATAGTTGAGTATGTAGTTCCAAAGGAACAATAAGTTGATGAACAAACATTTTAGGATGAATATTACAACCAAGAGCTACATGTTTCGGCCAAGTGTCACTAATTGAATGACCAACTTGCATCAAAGAATATTACTAAGGAAAGGGTCATTAATTTGGTGAACCTATAAGATAAAATGACCAATCTTTATGGACATTTGGAGGCAAACGGTTAGATGTGCTTTCCATTGAATCCTGTCAAGGTGAATCACTCTATGGTTTGTGAATTTTATGCAAATTCCACCAAAACAGACTTCAATGGTGACTTGGTGCTTATGGTTCCAGAAAAGCAAGTCTATTTTGACTCTACCACCATCAATACTATTTATGGACTTCTGGATGCAAATAATGAGGTGCACAAGGCAAGAGCAAGGGAAGAAGGGAAAAAGTGGTTCGTGAGGCATTTACATGATGGCCATTGGCCATATTGAATTGCATCAAACCTTTAAATTGACTCTTCTAGATTCACCGTCGAGGCCATGATATGGCTATCCATCATTTGTAGATGTGTCATTCCTTCAAGAAATGAGATTGATGTGTCTGTTAATAGGGCAATACTCATTTGTGCCATTATAAAGGGTTTTGAGATAAATGTTAGAGAGTTAATTGTCTAGAAAATCTATGAGATGGTCATTGAGGGAATCAAAATTCAATAGTTTTCCTCTTTGATCACTTCTCTTTTCTAGGTGGTCGAGGTGGAGGAAAATGAGTCAGACAAGTGGAAGGGCTCAGAAAAATCCATCCATCCTTCGAAGAAAAAGGTGACAAGGTATATGATAAAGAAGAGGAAGATCAACGTGAATCACCTAACTTTTAA
Organism: Solanum aculeatissimum; assembly: GCA_038996855.1. Taxonomy (NCBI): domain Eukaryota; kingdom Viridiplantae; phylum Streptophyta; class Magnoliopsida; order Solanales; family Solanaceae; genus Solanum; species Solanum aculeatissimum. Next base: position 5,863 of record JBCEWC010007294.1, on the reverse strand, counting down.
GAGTTTCATCGAGGAAGATACTTCACTTGACCCTACCACGTGGGTGCTTCTACATCTATGTGGTCACTATGGGGTGGACCCCCAACACTCATACACAGTTTATGTTAGGTTCAAGGCGTAGACTTACAGATCAGAAAGCTTGTAGGAAATTTTCCCATTATCCCAAGAAAGAACGCTTCTGCTTCTTTAGGTATTTCATCCATCCTATCTTATATTATGCAGGAGACACAAAGCATCAGAGATAGGTTGGCCAAGGTTGAGCGAAGATAGAAGAAGGAAAGGGATCATAAGTGGAGTAAGAGCAAATTCTCGAAAAAAAATGATGGCTACATCAAGAAGTTCTATGGATCTGGAGATGATGATGAGGATGACATGGTCCTCTTAGGTCCTACCCTTTCTAGTTTAGTTTGACACTTGCAGGGAGTCCCTCGTACCCTCTATTTTACTTTATTGCTTATACTGTGAGGATGCAGTACCATTTTTAGTTGGGTTTCCTCCTTTAGTGTTGAGATACTATGATTTGATGTGTATGTAGTGACTTGATGATTTTCTCTTGTCGTGCTTGGATGATTTTATATTTGTGTGCCCTTGTCGGGCCTTGATGATGGGGTTGATTTTCTACCCTTGTCGGTCTTGTAAATATTATGACTAATTAGTTTTATTTAGTTTGATTGGATAGTCTTCTTTATTTTTATATTTTTGTAGTTTTTCATGTAGTTTGTAGCTTCTTTATTTTCGTTTATTTCATTTCATAGCATCTTATTTTAATTAGTGTGTTATTGGTGATGCCTATAATGGATTGAGTGATGACATTCTTAAGGGTAAATCATTGATTGGTTGTGAGTGTGTTGAATATCGTTGTCATTGGTGAAATCTGAGTAGTTGTTGCTTTATTGACCATGTTGGAGCTTAAATGTAAGATTGCTACTTGTTTGGTGCTAATAGAGTTAGTCAAGTATTATGAATTTTTTGAATGAGCATACCACTCCAAATTTGAATTTTGAATCGTAGCTTTTGGATGAAATGGTTTTGAGACAATGCTATGACTCTTTGCTTGCTAGGTGGTAAAAATTGTGAATGACTCTCTTATAGTTGACTAGAAAGTGAAATTGAACCATCCAAAATAGTTTGCATGTCATGTGTGATGATTTGATGAAACGTACGTGTCCACTAAGTGTTTGGGGACCAGGTCCCTCGTCAGTACAACAGTCAAATAAAAATAACAAAAATAGTAAAGTAACAAAGTAAAATCACACAAGTTGTTTTACGTGGAAACTCCCTTGCTCAAGGGAGAAGAAAACCATGATCTGTATTCACAGGATTTCAACCCAACTCCATTAAACTTAATGGAGCAAAGTTTTCGATTAAAAACTCTTGCAATCAAGGAATTTAACTCTAAATTCTTCCCCCCTCACTGAGATAACTCTACCACAAGTTCGAGCAACTAAGTAGCTACTCTGCTACCCAGTAAATCAACCAACTCTAGCCAACTTAGACTTCAATACTCACCATCGCTAACTCTAGCTATGAACTCAACAATGAAGAGCAATGGCTTATTGATTATCATATTCTTTATAGACTAGGAGTTGATTTACAAAAGCAAACACTCAATAGGAATAATGAAGTACACAAAAATAAAAACAACTCTGATTTTGACAAGTGTACTACTCGAGAGGCTCACCAAGAACACTCACTTAATGTGTATAGAAGCCCTCAAGATTTCTTGTCAAGAAAGGTTGGATATATATACCCAACATTAGAAATATTTAGAGCAATTTCATTGGTTAGATAACTACTACAGAGCAGGAAGATGTGCATCAACAAATAATAATTTGTAAGTGTATTTTTTGTCAGGTGTCGTTTTCAGGTACGCAACATTCATGAGATTAGGTCCTTCATTTGTTACCATAATTTGTTAAATCATCAAAACTTCACAACATCATTTTCACCCTTTTTATGATGAAAAACCCATAGCATGTATAGCATCGTATTCCAACACATTCAAGATATTCCAGAAATTTCAGCATATTAACTTGTTCCCCCTATCAATGAATTATCCCCAATAAACTTCTTGTATTTGTTCCACTAGTCACCAACACCTGTATTGATTTTGAAAGCATATCATTTTCTCCTTTTTGGCATCATTAAAAAATTAACAGTAAACCTAAAATTAATGCAACACAAGTGTGACACAATCATCGTCATTAGATATCACAAGCATAGATGAAATGAAATAAAGGAACAAAGAAAGAAATCAAAACAAGTTACTCATTCATTAACCAAAAGATTTGCAATCCAAACTTTACAATAATCCTATCATGAGAGAACCAAACTAGAATACCTTAAACTAAAGTAGATAACAGGGAAAAGACAAGATTTGTCAAGATTTTGGATGAGGGGTTTTTCGGGTAAGAGACTAGATGACTTGAGAGAAACAGGTAGTTGATTCAACATGATGATTGAGCAATTTCTCCTTAAGATCTTCCACCTGAGAATTCATGCTCTCATTCTAAGTTTTCAACATGAGGACCTCCTCAGTATCAGGTCCGTCAAATATTTCTGAACTAGTTAAGTTTTTAGCAGAGAAATTTTAGCATCTCTTTTACTCAAAAGAGTATTCAATTTCTCTTATTTCTTCTTCAGATGCTCTTGTTCTGCTAGCAGCTCAAACACTCTACTCACTTGTCCAGTTTTCCCTTCAATTCAGTCACACTCAATATGAGTGTTCAGAATAAACTTTTGTTTCATAGTCCCCTTCACACAACACCAAGAGGAATACCAAAATAAGTGAACACCTTTGTTAGCAAGAACCCATATCCCATCCGATGCTTTCCATCTTAAACAGTAATGGTCTTATGTAGATGCTCTAGGATGATAGCAGGTAGGTTTATGGCTTCAAACTTGTTGAGTGTCTCCATCATGAATAAATCTGCCCTAGAAGAAATGGTTTTTTTCTCAGATCTTGGCAACACAACCTTGTTGATAAATTTGAAAAATAGTTGATAAACTCCTTTTAGAAATTTCTTAGAAATACCAGCTTCGCTCAGATTTGATAGCTTGTTACACTCACCACACTTAGCCAAATTTACAGCGCGAACTCTTGGAGGACTTTCTGGAACACTTGACAAGAATTTTGACGGACCGTTTGGAGGTTGCCTGGCTGTGTACCTGTCCCGTGATCCTATACTTATCCACCGAAACTCGTCCATGGCTTGGCCTAGCTACTGTCCCACTTGACGGGACAGTAAACGGACCGTCCAAGGTCAAATGGCCCGTTCAAGGGTCCGTGGTCCCATACTTGTCTCATGGGGTGGTTCCTGGCCACCCCTAGCTCATTAGAGCACTGGAAAACACCCACACGGACCGTGCAAAGTTTCACGGTCCGTGGCCCTGCCCTTTGCTACTTTTCTGAGCCTATCTCCAATGTCTTCCGAATTTGAGGCAGTCCCACTGTTTGGGCCATATCTCCCTCATCCGAACTCCGAATTGAGTGACACCAGTTGCGTTGTGAAGCTAACTAAAAGAAATTAAATTTTATATATAGTATTCCACATGTTTCAACCCACATAAAAAGTTGTGATTGTTTGAAGTACACTGCCAAAACTATCCCTCTAGGCCACCAATTAGCCTGTTTTGCGTTCGGCCACTTAAACTCAACCCGTGGCTACAAAAACTTAACCATGACCAGTAGTACATTATATAAGGCCAACCATAAGGAGATTTCAAAAAATTTCGGATTGTTACACATAGACTTGTATGATGAGCAGATTCCTTTTTCTTATCTTAAAAAATAATGTATTATCTATTTTGCCTTTTTTGAAACCATTCTACAAAATGAACTTAGACAACCTCTTATACCATGCTCAAGGTGCTTATTTCAAGCAGTACAGTGCCTTGTCCAGTTTGAAGACATGATTAGGATGATCAACATCTTTAAATCCTTGAGGTTTTTGACAAACACTTCTTTCTTTAGGTAGCCATTCAAGAAAGCACTCTTGACATCCATTTGTTAGAGCTTGAAACCAATGAATGATGCAGAGGCTATAAGAATTCTGATGGCTTTCATTCTTACAACAGTAGAAAATATCTCATCATAATCAATACCTTCTTTCTGTTTGTAGCCTTGAACCACTAGCCTTGACTTGTTTCGAAAAATAGCTCCATGTTTATCCAACTTGTTCCTGAAGACCCACCTAGTTCCAACGATTGTTCTATTAGATAGCTTAGGGACCAGGTGCCTCATCTTACTTTGTTAAAACTGTTGCAACTCTTTTTGTCACGACCCAAACCTAGGGTCTATCCGTGACATGAAAAATGTGATAACCGAAGGCATCCTATCTAAGTCTCATCTTCATATCATAAGTATTCATGAGGTAAAATAAGAATACATAAGAGAATAAGCAAGCGGAAGTATATAGAAAAGACATGTCATAAATCTCATAGGGAATATACATCCATCCATAGTCCAAATCATGTCTCTACATAGCAGATCTTGGCGGGGTCTAGAATATAACTCACTAGCTCACCCTTAAGATGTACATAAACAAAATAAAGATAAAGTCTCAACATAAAAGAAACATCATATGGCTTGTTCCCAAAGCATGGGAACTCACCAACAAGTCTACAAGCTCAATATCCAAAAACTAGCCATGAAATAAAAAGGTCTCCTCGTCATACATCCTTACATGATTTGGTCATGTAAATAACGAAGCATGCATTAGTACATAAAATGCACTAAGTATGTAGGTATGCCATAAAGTAAGGGACATCACAATAATATCAATATGCATAATCATCATCAATAGAATATGGGTACAATATGCATGAGCATGCAAGTTTAAAATCATATAAGGGGATATCGTAAAAGTCCATTTATCATCATTACATACATATGTAGGAATAAGACCATAATCAACATTCATAAGACCATGCAGACTATCACATAAAATCTCGATGTTCACTCTCATCGAGTTAAAAGGAGTCTACTTTGCCATGGTAAACTCTATTCTCACCCTACAGGCTTTATCCTAGCACGGTGAGAACAATATTTTGACCCCATCCTTCAGGCTCTATCCTAGCATGGTGAGTGTCCATTAAAAGCTATATAGATCTATTAGCATACCTTTAAGGCATAAAATCATAAATATCATTTATATGGTGGGACATAGTTATGGGACTATGGTATCTACCAAGGCCCTTTTGGTGCTAAGTCATATCCCACAGAATACTTTAAATCATTCATATATATATAACTTTTAACACAGCTCATACTTTATTAAAATCATACTTTCATAATTTATAAATAGTCATCATAGCTTTCATGAAACATCATATTATAAAAATAGTCCATTTACTTTGCTTTCATCATAGTCTGGGTAGACATTCCTCACCTTAACTTTATCATCATAAACATTTAGGGTTTTCATAACTCTTTTTATCATAGCATCATCAATGTCATTGTCATAACATCATCATTGTCATAAAATATGCTTTTAAATACTTGAAATTATAATCATGAAACTGTCACGACCCGGAAAGGGGGCCTAGTTGTGACATGGAGAAAGAGGACCCGAAGACCCTCGATCAAGCCATCATAACATCATTACACTCATCATCGGTTCGGAAACGTGGAAGCTAAAGCACGTAGCACATAGGCTCTAGGGAATTAGGGACTTGGGACTCCAGCTATGGGGACAATACGAGAAAGGGATAGGCATGCTTGCACATAGCACATAGTCATACAACATACATAACATTCATGCCATTATAATAACATGGGAATATAATCATGAGACATGCTAAATAACATCATATATATATATAAGCAAGAATCCAACATACAATCCAAAACGTACTAGAGAAA
>JBCEWC010007293.1:0-21635 GCA_038996855.1 Solanum aculeatissimum | reverse complement strand
ATACAAGGTTCATTCATACTTAACAAAAGGTTAGAAGTCCACTTGCCTCAAATAAAGTCTCGAATCAAGTCAAAATCGTCGCCTTCCCCTTTCTACGGTAGTCCAACTCATCAAAATCTATTCAAATATGCATCCCAATCACATAAGGAATCCAATGACACTGAAATCAATTAATTCAGAGAAAAAGGGTAAAATGATCAAAATTCTCATGCTGGAAAATATAGTCAGAATCTGAAAATTAATATATAAAAATATTCTCCACAAAATAAGAAATTCAACGAAGAAAATAATTTCGAAAATGGAGGTAAGATGAGGGAGAAATCAATAATTAAAGTGTGAAAGTCAAAGTCCAAGAAATTCCCAATTTACACCATTAAAATCTCAAAATTGGGAGTCAAAATTATAAATTAATCAATGAGATAGGTTAGAAAATAGTTACCCAATCACTTTGGCTTGAAAAATCTCGAAATCTCTCTTGAAAACAAAGCTTGAAGGGTTGAAAATTGTGGAATGAGTTTAAATCACGTGTTTTAGAAGGAGACATTGTTTAGGTAAAAGCAATGATCCACGAACGTGAAGAACTAGCAGCGAATGCGGAAGCCAGGAATCCTTGAAGCTTCGCGAGCGCGAACAGCATAAGCACGAACATGGAGGGAGGCCTGCACGTGCTCCGCGAATGTGGGCCCCAGCTCTGCGAACGCGGAGGCCAAATGGCCATACGCTTCACGAATACGGAGAGGTCCACGTGAACACGGAGAAGAGCCCCAATTGCTCCGGCAACAACAAAAACCAGCAACCCACAACTAACTACAAAACACGAACTGAACTTTCAGAATTCGTTCGGAACCCCGTGAACGCAAACCAAACATGGAATCCTATTAGAAACGATGATTTGGACTCAATGAAACCTTCATAATTTGACCGAAATCCTCGTGGTTCCGAACCCGAGAAAGATCATTTAAACTAATTTTAGACTTAAAAACTCAAAATATTTTAGGAAGCTCTAATAATTAAAACGAAGCCATTTGTAGCTTAATTTCACCATCCGAAATCACCGGAACGAACAAAATTTTGGTACGAGCTCCCAGACTCCGAATGTTGATCAAAGTCAAATCTATGATCTATAATGAACTGAAAATGCAACTTTGAGCCTAAAATCTCTGTTTTAACTCTGAATTCAGTTTTGCAACTTCTCTTAGACCATATTTGGCATTCTGGAACTGATGGAATCGACGAAATTGGATTCTGACTCTCAAAACTCAAAATGCCCTCAAAACTTAAAATTTTCAACTTTAAGTCTTTTAAAACTTTCTGTTACAAAACTCCAACTTCTTACAAGATTTTCAAAATTGACTATTACACTTATCCAAAAATAAACCAAGACAGCTTCCGAGAAGCAAAAAACGGTAATTTGATTAAAAAAAATACCAGTAATGACCTTCAAGGTCATTACAGGAAAGTGATATAACAACAAAAAGTGAGTATCTTTTCAATAACAATTGAGTATGTGTTAAAGTTGATGTTGTTGAAGTATGCTCTTATTTTGATGAATTGGTCAAAAAGATTGTCTTCCCACCCAATGGAGATGAGCATTAGTTGTTTAGTTGAAGAAAATACTTATTATGTATTTTATGTTTCTTGGTTTATTTTATATGTCAGTGCCGATGAAAGTTTACATATGTTTTCTTGGCCTAGAATATAATGTTTAGTTTTTCCATTCAAATGTTTTGTACTTCTGTTTATATACTTATAATAAATTATTTGTACATTACATAATCAAATTATTTTGTGCACCTTTTAATATTTTTTTACCGAATTGGTAAAATATTTATTCTTTTTAAAATAGTTGATTAAATTTTTGGTATTACTATCACAAGACGGATGAATTCTGTTTTAGCAATATGAACCCTTGTTTAGGAATATTAATCGTGTTAGTTCAAGATTTGAAATGACAATTGACAACTTAATTAAAAGTGCACATTATGTCCCTTTTCGTTTAACTTAAGTCTTAAATAGTACGAGTAATATATATATGCTTAGGCATCAATTCTAAATATTGTATAAGAGTTAAAAGAAAACTTACTATGAACAGGAATCGAGTTCGATGGAATTGACTTGCTATTCGTATAAATTTCAAATTGCATTTTAACAAAAAAAAATTAAATTAATTAACTTGGAATACACGTGCAAAACATATGTTCAAATACTAATCTTAATAAAAGTTAATACTTCCTCCATTTAAAAAAATATAATCTGCCTTTTATTTTAGTTTGTTTTACAAAAAATGACCTCTTTCCTTTTTTGACAACATTTTAATTTCAAATTTCCATGTGCCATATTTAAGACACAAGATTAAAGGACATTTTAATACATTTGACACAACTTTAATTTAAAATCATAAAATAAAAAAATCTTATTTATTTTTTAAAATTATGTATCAAGTCAAAATAGATCATTCGTTTTTAAATGGAGTGAGTATATCAATAAAATAATATTTAAAATATTAATTATATATCGAACTATATTAAATGTCATATGTATGATTTAGGGGAGTAAGCACTTACACTACCGCATCACTCCCTGTGTAACGAAAAACTCGTCAACTTAATGCAAGTACCACGAAATTACTAAACTACATTTTGTGATAAATGAATCACTCAATTTTGCGTAAATATCACTGAAAACATCTCTTTTGTTCTATAATATTCAGTCAAAATTGAGTACCAGGGTAATGTTTAGTGACTCACTATAGTTTAATTATTTTGATGCAAGAAAAGTGACCATACTTGAGAATAACTCAGAACTAAACACAAGGGAAAGAGGGGAAAGGGTAGGGAAGAACAATTTTCAGTCATCCCTTCATTTTTCTGCCCCACTTTGTTATTTCAATATTTGGTCTTCCTTCCCTCATAGGATTGATACAAGGGTATTCTTGCCTGCTCATCATTTGCACATATTACTTTGTGAAGCCATTGGGAAACGACCGAGACCCTAAACTGCTTAAACTTGCATTCCTTCCTAGCATTTCACTAAATTAATACATTGATTTGTACAAGAGAGCTGATTACATTGGTGAGAGACTACTTCCGTGAAGAAATGCTGTGTTGACCTTCTGATGACACTGTTCCATTACTTGCAGAATGGTGATGATCGGTTTTTACCCTCCGATAGAAAAGTACATAAGCAGCAGCAGACTTCACATCTTCTTCATTGATCGGTGATATATGGCTATCATCAAAGTTGTACCATCTATTTTCATCAAGAAGCTACATGACAGAGAGACTAGCATATTAGAAGGTACGACTCTGAAGATGTATTTGGACAATTTTCATTTTTGAGAGATAATATTGGTCTAATAGATATTGCAACACAAACAAATCACTTGAAATGCAGTATCCGGAAGCTTGTTGATGCAGCTGGAAGGATTTGTGACAATAGAACAATGGAAGAGTATTAATTTTCTGATTTAACAAATTGAAAGATATTCTCAAACAACAACAGCATACCTAGTAAAATCCCACAAGTGGGGTCTGGGGAGGGTAAAATGTACATAGACCTTACCACTACCTCATAGATAGAAAGGTTGTTTCCGGATGACCCTCAACTCAAATATATCAGCCAAAGATATCCTCCAATAAGGAAATTTTAACCAATTTCAACCTTCAATGGGTTTGTATCTATGATGACCTGACCACTCAGAAGATTTAATTACTGGTGCCTCCATATTATTCTAATTTTAGACTAACATCTATGTAATGCAATAAGAGAGTGCCACCGAAGACTTCAATGAACTAAAAGCAGAATTAGAGACACCTACTTGCCTATCACAATTACTCACCTTGATGTGTGCTGTGTAGTGCCCACTTCCCATCCCACCATAGTGATTTGTTAGTGCATACAGTTCATAGAGCTGACGTCGAGAGTTGTTCTTGTTGGCCACATATTTTGTCAAGTCAAAATCATGAATAGGAAAATTTACAAAAGTTTCCAGCTTATGCTTCATGGACCGGCTGTAGGAAAACCTCTTCAGGTGGATAACAAGCACTTCAGGAAGCCTCCAAAGATCCAACTTTTTACTCGCTTGTCTTCGCTCTTTGCATGTAGGACAATACCTTTGACATTTAAGCACAAAAATTGGTATAATCAATTATTACTTGAGAAGGAAAAACTAACAAGGCTAGCACGAGAGATGGTACGAGTAAACATCAGGCATATAATGAGCAAATAGTTGTCCCTTTTTGTGAAGATTCTGGCAACATGAGCAATGAGGATAGGAAGAAACTAACCACATATCTTCAGGGACCAATGGCTCTTCACGTAAGAAAGCTTCCAAGCAACTGTACAATGAAAGAGGTTCAGTACGAGCTTTTTTTGTAGCTGGTCCATACTTTGTGACTTCTGGCAAATTCTCTATGTAACGAGTATCATAATTTTCCAAAAGCTTCTGAGACCAATCAGCAAAAACAAGTATCGACATTGACAATGAAGACAATTTGACAGATTTATCTTCCCCTACAGTTAGGTCAATGCATGCATTATTCTCATCAACCAACTGTAGAGGTAGTTTCTCCAAGTTCACCAATTTTGAGCTAGGCACATCCTTCTGTCTTGGATCATCAGTTGATAGACTAGAGTCTACACAGGCTTCACTAGAAGCGGCAAGACGGGATGCGTTGGCTGCTGCTGCTGTCTTAGAGCGAGAAACACAGTTAAATCCTGGACTTTCTGCTCTTAGCATAGGCGAGAGCATTCTGTGAACTATTAACTGTATATCGCCCCTTGTGATGACATCATCACAACAGATTGGTGAAACAAGAGGTGTTCCATAAGGCTTCCACCCAACATTACTTTGAGAGACACCAATTTCTCTACAAAGAAAGATGCAGCATTAGTTAGCAGAGAGGAGATTCCATATATGCTCTCGCTAACATAGCATTTTGATAGCAAACATCTACAAGTAAGTGCCTTGGAGAATTGCAAAGAGACTGAAGAAAATAGGAAGTGCACAGTGATGCAAACAAGGTACAAACTATGCATACCGTTCTTCCCGACGGTGGATAAGTTGAAGAAATTTCGAGTTCTTTGTTAATTTTGGAATCTTATACGCAGCAAGGTGGTCATCATCTTTTATAGAAGACAGAGATATTAGAGGATCTTCCAGAAAACGATGAATCAGATGGCCGCGTATCTACGAGCAGCACAAGAAACAAGTGAATCCCAATCGGACATCAAATATATCACGCTTAAATGGTAACTTGAGTGATCAGAGGACTAACCTCAGCAAGCAAAAGTTTCTCGTTGTGCTTTAAGGAACAAGAATTACCAAGTGCCTGAATCAAGTCCCTGCAACGTCCCTGCTTTGGTACTGTAACAGTACAGGCAGCTGGCAGTGCACTTCCGTCGCAAGTGAAAATTGTTACCGTCATACTACGGGTTGTGGCAGATTGAAGCGGCAAGGAGAGATACATGAATGGGTCAAATGTTACTGAGACTTTATTACACACGGGACACACTAGAGTCGACTTGTATTGGCCCTGTAAAATGGGAGGATATGTAAATTCCATAGCCATAGAAAGGCGAAACTGATTGCTTGATGCATGAAAATAGCCCTTGATATTTTTGAAGAAAGAAAACCTGGACTATAAGAGAAGAACAGTACAGCAAAAAAATGTAAAGCTTAGGTCCGCATTTTAGCATTTAAAAGGAAAGTTAACTTCACAGAAGCAGAAATATATAGCAAATTTAAGATCAAATAATTCATTTAGCAATAACTTGATACAGTCAACACCCAATAGTTGTTCTGCTCGGACTCAGGTGCCGGTGTCTGATATGGGTGTGGATCTAGAGGGTGGATCCTTCGTGACCCAAAATTTTAAGATTTGGAGGTACGGATCCATGTAAGGAAATGGACAAGGTGATTCAGCCAAAAATAATTCAAGTATTTAAAAATAGAGTTATACGTCTAAATTACAAGACATTATGTGAAAAACATACAAGGTATTCCAAGGAGAAAATATTGATCAAGAGGAGAATCAACAACATATACCGAGTGAAAACACAAGAAGAATCCTAGAAGATAAAAAGGAAAAGGACTGACATGGGAATTTCTATATACAAGCTATTTCATCCAATCGATTGACCAGATCACATACGAATTACACACTGACGTTGTGTCGATACAGGTGTGGCATCAACAATTAAGAGTCCAAGCAACTTAGGCTCAAAGTAAGAACCAATCTTCTAAATAATCAAATTTCTGTCTCATCCAACTAGTCAATTGAAATGGCTAGCCCACAAACAAAGTGTATTAGTCAGGTATTAACATGTTCTCACAATATGTTACTCACTTGGCATACATCCACAATTATGGAATCATTTCGGGCAATATGATTTGCCCAATACTCATCAGCAACTTCTTCATCAGGTCGGCCATCTGCATCTTTTGATTTTATGTAAGGCTTGTGTTTAACACGATTTAAATCTTCGTGAAGTCCATCCAACAAAAACGCAAGGAGTTCCTGAAGAGAAGAATTGTGAGTGTAAAGGAAGCCCTTTTCATAGAAGGTCAAAGTGGTGATAATTTATGATAATATACTCCACCTGCGAATCATGCTGGTTGTATCCACTAAATTGTGGGGCAAAGCGAGCAAGCTTTGCCTTAAAAGGACGAGGGGCAACTGGAGTTCGTCCTGGTGCCCACAGTTTTCGTAGTAAATCACCAAATGCTAAAGCCAGCTCACCCTGCACATTTAGATTAAAAGTCAATAAATTTCCTGACTAAATTATTAATCAGAAAGGTTCCCATCCCACCTTACCAATTTAGTTGTCAAAATTTTCAGCATCCCAGCCGCCTCTTGGGACAATATGTATACACTTGCTAATATATTTTAGCCTATAGCAATTTATGCGACTAACAAATGGTACTGTTTTTAGTAAACATTTCACCTGTCCAAGATCAAATTTGCAAAACTAATTTCAAATAGGATTTTCTTGAAACTTACAACCATCCCCAGAGGATTCTGCCGATTTATCTCCTGATAGTAATCTTCTCGAAAGTACCGAGCAAATTCTGGAGTATGAACAAGACATTGTATGGCACTATTCATGAAGCAAGTATTCCCAAGGTTCAACAACCCTGTAAGACCACAAGCGGACCCCCTCGTACTAACACCACTACTTCCGTAGGTCTTGTCTGTTCCTGAAGAAGCAAGTTGTTGTGACTGCAACAGCTCTGCAGTGCCATTTCTAGTAGAACCTTTGCTCAGAGACAACCCTTCGGCATTAGAGAAGTTCGGCTGAGATGGTTTCGCAAGAGCCACAGTTCCATTATCTGCCGTTCCATTTTCGTGAAAAGAATTAACGCCAGCAGATGAATTGCCATTAGCAACCTCAACCAAAATCTGCTTCAACATAATCACATTGCAAAACAGGGGGAGAAGTCTTAGAATGCTGGGAAAAGTTTGGAAAGAGCAAACTGAAAGAACTTGTTCACAAGAAACAGAAGCAATTATCACTTAGGCAGCAGTATTTTTCTTATCATTTTTTAAACAGGTAGTTGGCAACACATGTAAGATTCTAATTCATTGTCAACCAGTAAAGATTCTAATTCATTGTCAACCAGTACCATTGACCTCAATAATCTTTAGACTCCATGATCTCATCAAGGGGTGGCAAAATCAACCCATAAAATCATGACCGTTCCAACCCGTTTAGGTTTGGACGGGTTAATGACCCGCTTAATTCAGCCCATTTTAGAACTTGGCTGATATGCAACCCAGATTGACCCATGAGAAACTTTGTTTAAATATTTTAAAATTTATGTTTGTTTAATTTGATATGTTATATACAGTCATAATACAAGGGAAAAAGTTTTATTAGGTACTCAAACAAATTATAAGAAAACAAAGAAGTTGAAATTTAGTAAGAATATGGTTGGGTTATGACCCGATTTTTAGACCATTTTGGCCAAAAATGAATTCATTCCGAGTTAACTTTTGGGCGGGTCATTAACTAAGATCATGTTAACAAGCCCAAATTTATCCCAACCTGTTCATTTGACATCTAATCTCATCATTCATGTTTATGCGAGAGTGACCCATTTAGTGACACCATTATGTCATAGAAGAAAAAAGTAAAAGAAAATGCATGTAACTAGAATTTTGTGTGCTAGAAATGGCATTAAACTAATCATTACACTCTTAACCTTCACTTTTTCCATAAATAAATAAATCATTACACCCTTCAGGGCTTTCTGCTATAAATTGTAATAGTTAGATTCAGATGTATATGGATCTATAAAAGTTTATGCAGTCATACTGGAAATGCACGCAGAACTTTAATTAAAAAATAACAAATAGGCACATCTTTTCTGGGTCCATTACTTTTTTCGAGGATAGATAATGGTGGTGACCGGGTCAGCTTGAGCAAACCTCAATCGTTCCACCGTGTACATGATATCTCCAACCAGCACAGGTGTCGAGTAACTCTGATCACCAGCGCTTAGGTATATGGGAAGAAATCACCTAATATTTTTTCTCTTCAGGAATTGGAACCTTGATGTCCAACGTTTGCACCCACTTCGTTCTAGGGTCCATTACTTTAGAGGTTAGAAACAAGGAAATCCAAAAGAAAGTGAAAGACAATTACTCTGGTTCAAAACAGACCCAACTGCAGACCAATCCCCGACTATCTCCCAACTTGTCTCACAAAGTCGTACAATGGAAAGGACATGCATCCACTCATTCATTAGCTCTGTTTCTTTTTCCCTTATATTATATTTGAAAAGTAACACAAGAAACATGAACCTTAAATGACTGCCATGAAATATCTTTGAGTATACAACAAAAGAGAACTAACATGCATGGATTCAAGCACTGCATCCATATATGTAAAGTTTGCGGAGAGCTGCATTCCATCTCCAAGAAGAAATAAAAGATACTAAAGAGCAGTTCTTTTCTAAATTTTATCCAGATAGAGCCAAATGCTAGAGAAATATTCGACAATCAAGAGAAACTGAACAAATAAATGTAAATATAGCTTTACTGGTGGACAAAACTAGGGGTGGCAAAATTAGCCCAAACCCATATGACCCGCCCAAGTTTTAGTGGGTTTGGACTAAAGTGATTTTGATGATGGATTGATTTGGACTAGCCCAAGTTGACCCATCATAAATCAATAGCCCAAATAGAACTATCATGATGCCTTGGCCCACGGAAATGCTTAATTTTATCTTCTAAGGTTCAATTTTAGATTAGTATTTTGCGTATGAATAATTGCTTAATTTTTTTCATTATCATAAACAACTATAAATACAGGTTGCTACAATTATTATTATATGTGAAATACTCCCTGTGTCCCATTTTATGTGGCACCCTTTGACTTGGCATGGTGTTTAAGAAAAAAATTTAGACTTTTGAAACTTGTGGTCTAAAGCAATCCTTAGATAGTTGTGTGGCTGAGAATCATTTCATTAAAGGTAACAGAAAAATTTTAAAGTTAAAGTTGCTCCAAATTATAGTAAGGTGACATTCTTCCTGAAACGTACTAACAAGGAAAGGGTGCCACATAAAATGGGACAAAGGATGAAACGTACTAACAAGGAAAGGGTGCCACATAAAATGGGACAAAGGGAGTATTATTTTTACTTACTTTTTGTAGAGGTTATAGGTCGTTTTCCTTTTCTTCTTTTCTTTTCTCTTTTTTTCCATATCTAGTATCTTCTGCTTATGGGGCTTGATTTTTTAGACGAGGGTTTTTCGGAACCAGCCTCTCTATCTCTACGAGCTAGTGATAAAGTTTGCGTACATTTTACTCTCCCCAAATCCCACTTGTGGGATTCCACTGGGTATGTTGTTGTTGTTGTTGTTGTTACTTTTTGTAGAGAAAAAAAGTTAAAAGATTGGTACAAATTTAAATGACGAGTAACCTACAAAGTTGTGTTGATGCTAACTTATAACATAAAATTATCCTGCTAACTGGATAATAGGCTATTATCAAAAGCAGTAGGGAATCAATGCAACTTATGGAACTCATGTCTCTTCTCAAGGGAGCAGAACTTGCATTCTACCAGAAACTATGCCCGCTGGAAATTGAAACGGACTCCACAGGGGTAATAACACTCATCAGACAACACACAACCAATTTATAACACTCGAGATTTTAGCTATTGCAGGCGTTTCAAGGCTGAGGAGGTTAGACATGCTATTAATAGGATGAACAAAGGGAGAGCGATCGGATCCGATGCGATTCCGGTGGATTTTTGGAAGAACACGGATAAGGATGGTATGGAGTGGTTGACTAGGTTGTTTAATGCTATTTTGAAGACTGCTAAGATGCCCGATGAGTGGAGGAGAATTACAATGGTTCCATTGTACAAGAACAAAAGAACAAGTGTGATATTAAAAATTGTAACAATCACAGGGGTATCGAATTGCTAAGCCACACTATGAAGGTCTGGGAGAGAGCGGTGGAGATGAGGGTGAGGAGAGGAGTATCTATTTTAGAGAATCAATTTGAATACATGTCGGGGCGATCGACTACTGAAACCATTCATCTTGTTCGGAGATTAGTGGAGAAATATAGGGAACAAACGAGGGACCCTCATATGGTATTTATTGATCTTGAGAAGGCCTATGAAAAAGTTCTGAAGGATGTCCTACGGAGTTGTCTAGAGGCGAAAGGTCTTCCAAATGGTGTATATTGTGGGTGATAAGGGACATGTATGATGGAGCCAAAATTCGAGTAAGGACGGTGGGAGGAGACTCGGAGTATTTTCTTGTTGAGATGGGACTTCATCAAAGATCTGTCCTAAGCCCTTTTCTTTTCGCCTTAGTGATGGATGAGCTGACATGATCTATTCAAGGAGGTTCCATGGTGTATGCTATTTGTGGATGACATAGTACTGATTGATGAGACCAAGGATGAAGTTAATGATAGGTTGGAGGTTTAGAGACATCCTTTGGAATCCAAAGGGTTCAAATTGAGCAGGACCAAAACAGAATACTTGGAGTGCAAATTCAGTATGGGGAGGGAGGAAGTAGGCATTGAAGTGTCGCTTGCCACTAAACCTATTCCCAAGCGAGAGAGCTTTAAATATCTTGGGTCCATCCTCTAGGGTGGTAGTGATATCAATGATGATGTCACACATCGTATTGGGGTAGCATGGATGAAGCGGAGGCTTGCCTCTGGAGTATTGTGTAATAAGAAAATACCACCTAAACTTAAAGGTAAGTTTTACAGAATGATAGTTAGACCATCGTTGCTATATGGAGTGGAGTGTTGGCTAATCAAAAACTCACATATCCAGAAGGTGTAGGTTGAGGAAATGAGGGTGTTGAGATGGATGTGTGGACATACCAGGGGCGATAAGATTGGGAATGAGAACATTCGGGAGAAGTTAGGCCAAGGGATGGCCTCCGTGGCAGACAAGACGAGAGAAGCGAGACTGCGATAATTTGGGCATGTGCAAAGAAAAAGTACCGACATTCCTATTAGGAGGTGCGAGAGATTGGATACAGGGGTTATGCGGAGGGGTAGAGGTAGACCAAGAAAGTATTGAGGGAAGGTGATTAGACAGGATATGGCGAAACTTCATTTCACCGAGGATATGACCTTAGATAGAAAGGAGTGGAAGTCGCGTATTAGGGTAGAAAGTTAATAGACTTGTAGGGGTAGGATGTTGTCTAGCCTTGTGATATAGTAGGCTAGTAGGATTAGTCGTGTTTTTATATCTTGTGTTGTTATTGTTTGGCTTATATTTGTTACTTTTATTGTATTTATATATTATCATTGGCTTTCCACTTTAGTTGGTTTTCTTTTTACATATTTAGTATCTTCTACTTTTGGAGCTTAAAATTTTTGCGACGAGGATCTTCTGAAAACACCCTCTTTATCTCTATGAGGTAGTGATAAGGTGTGCGTACATTTTACCCTCCCCAAACCCCACTTGTGGGATTCCACTAGGTATGTTGTTGTGGTAATCTCGTCATGCAGAGCTAATATATTTAAGTAGAGGGTCTTTTGCAAACAACCTTTCTATCTGTATGAGATAATGATAAGATTTGCATATATTTTACCCTTCCTGGACCCCACTTGTGGGATTTCACTGGGTATGTTGTTGATTGTTATCTCGTCATGCACGTTTTGGCAGAAGGAACTGGGAATCCTAACAATCCGACATAACTTCCGGGAAGGCAATAAAGTGGCACACTTTTTGGCAAACTATGCAAGGATAAGTAGTACTACTGAAGACTGTTACCCTCTGGACTCCATTGCCCTAGTAGTACAGTGCCTATCAGAAGACAAGGACACATTACTACTAGACAAGTGTCCTTTTCAACTTGTAATAGTCTAGTAAATCTTGGGAACATTAGTATCCCTGATGTTATAGTTAATTAAGCTTTTAATGTGTGTGTAACACCAAAAAAAAAAACATAAAATCATCTAGGGATGAACTAAATTTTTTATGTTCCTTACAATGACAAATGTCTTGTTCTTTACACATTTTTTCAGCCATGGAACAATCTCTCATTCTTTACATATAGGTATTTTTCATGTTCTTTTTAGTTTTGGGTAAGCGATTGGGTCTTGGGTTTGAATTTTGAGACGGAAAAAATCATGGTAGGGAGTTGAGTCCTACGAGACACAAATTTGAAGGTTGAGGTCTTACTGCGAGTACCGAACATTAGGTGGGAGAAAAAAAGGAGTGAATAATTACTACTAGATTCAGAACATTGCTAGCAACAGCAATAATTTTTACATAAGGAATTATAAAATATGAATGTTCACTTCATTATTTAATAAGTTTCTTTTATATTAGATGAAATCATGAAATGTAAGTTTGAAAATTATAAAAATGGAGAGACAAATTGGGCGAGTTGGGCTATGACCCAGTGTTTAGCCCATCTTAACCCAACTCATCTTAGCCCATCTCAACTTTGGGCAGGGTTGGGCAATGACTCATTTATTGCTTCAGCCCACCTTGAGCGCCCGCCCCCCCCCCTAACCAAAAAAAAGGGCCCAAATGGCTCATTTGCCACCCCTAGATAAAACCAAAGAGCACTGAAGTTACACCAAGTTTCTAGATCTTTTTAACTAAATTTCTGTGGAAGATATAATAGTCTTAAAATAATTAGTTGCAGCATACAGAAACATACATCCTGATCCATTTGTATATTTGCATCATCGAGCGTCTTATCCATGTCATTCATCAAAGCATGCTTTTGATGGCTAAAGTAATCCCAAATGCATACCTAAAAAGAACAGAAAGGGCTCCAATTACAGAAGTGAAGAAAGAATAATATCTTTCAAGAACCCACTGAAGACTCAAAATTGTATACAAACAGATTCTCTTACTAGTTCTGGATTGAGAGAAAAAATATCACAAGCTTTCTTGTGAAGTTGTCTAATTGTTTCCTGCTCAAACAAAACAACAAAGAAATGACCTCTTAAACAATATCATAAGGTTATGGGCTTCATGATCAAACAAGGAAAACTTTCCTGTAAGATTATTTCTCTTTAATTGTTTTTACCCTGTCTCATTGAAAGAGGGGGTGGAAAGCTGGACTTTTTCTTCCCCTCCTTCAATGAGATGGTGAGAAAACAATTGAAAAGAAATAAGTGTACAGCGGTTGAGTTCTTATGCTTTATCAAAACAATGGGTAGTGTTTAAGTAAAAAGTCTAATGATCTTACCTTTTTACTTATTCTTATGGTAGAACGTTCATCTTTTGGCATCAAATGTAACTGAAGGCGCAGAGGATAAACTTCTACTGCCAACTCAGTCTGGGAGAGGCCAGAATTGATCACCTTCCGTGGCAATATAGGACCTCCTCTGTACCTAAACCAAGAAACGGTTATTCTATTTCCTCAAAAGTGGATTCAACAAAAAATGGCTATTAAATTTCCTAAATACTTCCTCAATATGGCTCCTACGAACCATTAATGCTTATAAAAATCTACCAAACTGAACCATAATCTGAACCAAACCGATATTTGTTTTGGGTTGGTTAGATCGTTTTCAAATTTTGAACCATAATCTGAACCAAACCGATATTTGTTTTGGGTTGGTTAGATCGTTTTCAAATTTTGAAAACTGCTTGTTTGGTTTGGTTTGGTTTTGGTTATACTAAAAAAAACTGCAAAAATAACCAAACAGAATCGAAAAATTAGATATATAAATTTTATAATTATTTATATATCATTCGTAAATAATGTATAAATATTTTGTTAGATTTTAATTAACTTAAATCTTTAACTTTACCATTTATATTTGAAAATTTTCTTGTTAGCGATTTGGTAAGAATTTTCTTATACCCCCTCCCCCCTCGATAGTTATTTGATTGTTGAGCTTGGGTTTTGTTCTATAAAGATTTGATCTTTGGTGTGTAATGACTTAAATATTACTACACTAAATCACTTTCTTTGTGTCTAATAACTTTAGTATTGCTTAACTAAATCACTTTCTTCGTGTAATAATAATTCTAGTACTATTGCTTAATTGAATGCATAGTAATTTTCTGTGGATTATTCATGTACTAGGTGTCTGTGTCTATCGAGATGTGTATGTCCTCAACAAACTTATTACTTTCAAACAAAAAAAATGAACCAAACCGATAATAACCAAACTGGCGGCTATTTTTTTGGTTTGGTTTGGTTTTAAAAATTTAAAAACTGACTCAATTGGTTTGGTTATAATTTTAATCAATAACTGATCCAAATCGAACCATGAACACCCCTATTTATGAGTAGGAGTAGAATAAAATGAGAGACATTAATTGTTTTTTTTTTTTTTGCAAATCTAATTTTGTAAAAGATCCTCCATTTTTTTGGTATCCTCCAGCACTAGTGTAGTGCTTGGCTATTTCAATTGTGAATAATACTTGCTATACTTATATTAAAGAAAAGGATTCTACATGTTTACATGTCATTTATTTTATAAGGTTTTTTTTATAACCAAGAAATCCCCTAGGATGTGACCAACGCAAGTTTTGAAACTCGGTGGACAATAAATCACCCCTCTACCCTTCTCCACTTAAATACTAGGATTTTGTCTGCAACAAGTCAAACCCAGAATGTATGCCTAACACACAATCATGGCAAAAACATGTCATTTATTTTATAAGGTTTTTTTTATAACCAAGAAATCCCCTAGGATGTGATCAACGCAAGTTTTGAAACTCGGTGGACAATAGATCGCCCCTCTACCCTTTTCCACTTAAATACTAGGATTTTGTCTGCAACAAGTCAAACCCAGCATGTATGCCTAACACACAATCATGGCATTGAGCTTTTACCAATAGACCAAAGCCTTGCAGACAATTTATCTTATAAGTTGTTGCACTAAATAATGTACAGATGTATGATTAGGATATTACAAATCCTAGCCTACTCTTAAAGCTCAGGATGTTTTAGGCAACCAATTCTCTAATAAAGGAGGAAACACTTGAACCAACACATTTGACATCACCAACAATTACACCAATCAGGAAAAAAACAATTGTTCCAACCCCCAAACCCCAAAAACCCCATTCCATCCCAACCCAACCAAGCAACAAGTGAAATGCAGTGATGTCAAAGGTGGAAAGCTCTAAAGAAGGACTTGAAGCACAAAGCAACAAGGTGGAAAGCTCTAAAGAAGGGCTTAAAGCACAAAGCAACTTAAGGGCCTGAGTAAAAAATGTGCAACGATTGAAAAAAACATAACTATGTATGTAATACCAAATAAATAGTACCAAATTCAATCATAATATTTTTCTTAACAACTAGTACACTTAGGGGCCATTTGGTAAAGTGTATAAATATAATGCATTAATTATGCAAAGATTATTTTTTATGCAATGTTTGGTTTGGTGCATTAAAAATAGCATACTCTGCATAACTCTTTTTTTAAATATTTATTTACAAAGATACCCTCCACAAATATAGCGGAAAAGATGTGAAAAAAGGTTTTGAGGGGCGATTGGATCTTTAACCACGCTAATGCATGCAGTAAATCTCCTAGCATTACACAAAACCATGGATTTTCATGTATTAATAATACACTCCTCAATACACAATAGAGTATACAACTAATGCATGCATTAGCTATACATAAGTTGAAAAAATGTAACCAAACAATGTACTACTAATACACAAGGCTAATGCATGCATTATTTCTTCTAATACACTAACAAATGACCCCTTAGTTTGTTGATTATATTTGTTGTGAATTCCTACTCAATTCAAGATTGAACCTCACAAGCAATGGTATGCACATCTTATTGCCCTTCCCTACCCCAAACCGCAACTTAAGTGAGGCTAAGCGCCCTCCCTAAGCTTTTCTGAACTTCAAGGCTTAGGTGCGCCTTAAATAACCTTTTGACAACATTAATGAAGGGTCAAGTAAAAGTTACTCTTCAAAGTCCATTGGCTCCTACAAAATGTTTTTGCCCTCCAAGTCTCTTTACACAATCATCATAATGTTATAATGTCTTTGCTCCCAATTTATGTGGCATCATATAACTTGACACAAAGTTTAAGAAAAAAATTATACTTTTGAAATTTGTGATCTAAAACAAAGCTTAGACATTTGTGTTACTATAAATCATTGCATTAAGGGCAAATAAGGAATTTTAAAGTTAAGTTGTTTCTAATTATATAATGTAACATTCCTTTTGGGACAAACTAAAAAGGAAAATGTGTGCATAAATTGGGATGGAGTGATTAGTTTTCATCCCAGACGTAATTGCAGCAGTAGAAGATCTACCTTCACATAAATCCAAAGTCCTATAAGTAGCTATATCATGATTTCTTAGAACTATTTATCAATATTTTCATATCTTTCATTTTCTCTAACCTGCGAGTTTTATAATCTACGCCTTCTTTCCCATTTTTATGTGGCAACATTTGACTTGGCACAGTGTTCAAGAAAAAAAGAAAAATTTTGAAACTTGTGGTCAAAAACAATCCTTAGATACTTGTGTGGTTGTACATCATTTCATTAAGGGTAAAAGGAGAATTTTAAAGTTGAATTTTTTTCTAATTATAATAAGTTGACATTCATTTTGGGACAGACTAAAAAGGAAAGGGTGCCACATAAAATGGGAGAGAGGGAGTAATAAATTAACTTTTTTTATGAATGTAGAACTATCGAACACACAACATATAAAAGTATACTAAAAGGTATAAACAAGAACATTTTCTTAAAAAAGCTCACCATTCATATAGTTGGTTCCACACTTCCTGAGGAAGTAATATATAATCGGTGCCTTCAACGAGGGTATCATGCAGCTCAATCTCGGTATTAGAATCCCCTGAGGTTGCTTCATATATCAAGTCAGAATTATCAATACCGGAAGGCCTCTTCAAAGCACTAGAACCACTTGTGCAATGCTCAGAAGCAGATCCATCATTTACAGTATTAGCCTGGTTTTGGTTCACATATTCCAACCATTCTTGCCACCATCTGTAGAAACCCATAAAAAATTGATAATCATTTACCCAACAGTCTTACTCTAGAGAAAAGCACTTACATACACCTTTATAGTGCATACCCTCTCAGAATTTCAAGTGATAATCTGACATTTGCAACAAAATATTCAAACAATAAATACATTGAGCTCAGAAACTCATAGAAATTGTTCTCCCGAAGGACAGAAACCTCCCCAGGATAAAGCAACAGCCACGATACCAGAAGAAAAACTCAGAGGTATGTGTCCTTTGGGGTATGGTTGACTTGGCTTTCTTGGTATCGTACTGTTTTTGGCAGGAAGAGTTCCAGCCTTTGTTGTCCCTTGGTAGAGTGAGTCTACTTAGCAAACTGGTAGGACGTGGAGATCGTTGGTGTGATTAAGAACAAATATGGAATTGAGAATCATTGGTATACAAAAGAAGTAGGAACTGAATATGAAGTCTCAGTTTGGAGAAACACTAGAGCTCACATGCCTTGTTTCAAGTCTAGAATAGGTTTCCAGGTGGCAATGGAACAAAGATATCCTTCTGGAAGGATAACTATATTGGACATGAGCCATTGACGGTAACTGGAAGACAATGCTTCAGCTTTTCTGGCACAAAATAGAGAAACTGGGACTTGGAATATCAACTTCAGAAGGAAAAGATCCAATGACTGGGAGGTTGACAGGACTGCTGAATTTTTGAATCACTTATGCACATTCGAACAGCTTACTAAATCAGAAGATGACATCAATTTTTTCCAATTAAGTACCAAGAATTTATTGCACATATGGGCATAAACATACGTATACAAGGAGAATACCAAAATAGAAAAATGACAAAAAGATACCTGTGGTTCAGTTTTAAAAAAGGGAACTTTTGACACTAGTGATCTAAAACCCCTCTCAAGTTAGTTTGTTTTACCTTGATAATGAACAAAGCAGTGTGTCCGTAAGAATACACCCACAAAAAAAAGTCTGGCTCTATGCCACAATGATTTCTATGTGAGAAACAATCAGAGAGCATTTGTCGTCTGTTTTTACAACGTAAAATTGCTGTCTAACTGCGGCAGTCCTTCCCAAACATCTTCTTTTATGATGGCAGTGTTAGGGCCAACTCGTGCACACCTCGATTATTCCATTGGGTGATTGCTACCACCCACATGCACAGGTACCAGATATCTCTGCCCACCAAGGCTTAGGCAGATGAGAAAAATCACCTAGTATTTGTTTTTGCCTCTGTTGGAATTATAACCTAAGACCTCAGAGTTCTCCTTTCACTTCATATGCAGTGAGCCATGCCTAGTTCATCAACTGATTGGCTAAGCTTCTGGAACATAATAGGACTAAGCACAAGAAAACTTCGGTTGAATATGATCCTGCATTTATTTGGTGGACTACTTGACTGAGAGGAACAAAAGATACTTTGAAGACTGCTAGTTCTATCATTAGAATAAAGTCCAGATGTACTATTTTGTTTTGCTCTTGATGTATAATGGAAAAGGTAAATGATGCTAAATCAGTCTTACAATGTTAGGAGCCCAAAAGGACTAGAAAATTAGATAAGAAGGGGCAGATTTTTGCTTCTGCAATTACTGTACAGCTGTTACCACACATCTTTTCTGCTTGCACCAGTTGTTTCCCTTCTCAGGAAAAAGAAAATAACACCCCTTGTTTATCTCTAACATAACCTTAAACCTCAATAATGGCTTCCAGAGGAGCAAATAACTCCTCATGGTCCACACTCTTCTTTAAATAGATCCTATTTCTGTAAACCAAAAGTATAATTCTCAATTTTGTCATTGTTAAAATGAAATTAAATGCGAAAGCTGCATAACTTCTATCCACTGTCCCTTAAGGAACAGAAAGTTGCATTTTTCAGAAAATACCACAGAAGAAATTAGGGGATGAAATAGCAACATACTTCAGAATGGTCAGTTTTTGCAATTGCACTGACCACCAGTAAAAGAAACATGAATTATGGTTTACTCCTTCCATATCATTTTATGTGGTGTTTGACTAGGCACAAAGTTTAAGAAAGAAAAAAATACTTCTAGAACTTGTTTGTGTGGCTATAAAATCAGTTCATGAAGGGTAAAATGAAAATTTGAAGCTAAATTATCTTTAAATCTAGAAATGTGTCCTTATTGGAATAAACTAAAAGGAAAATAGTGCATCTTAAAAATGAAACAGAGGGAGTAATACTTAGTTTTCAAGACAAATAGCAGCCTACGCCTTTTTCTTTGTAAGGGTTGTGTTGGCGCCACATTATGCAAATCTCTACTATTCCACCAATACCTTCTGACTCTGCCCATCAAGGCTTAGGTAAAACGGAAGAATTGTTTTTTTCTTTTTTGTGTCTCTGGTGGATTTGAACCCAATACTTGACAACTAGACAACACCTTTGGGTGCAGTAGAGAGTGCTCTTTCCCCTTTTAAATATATTGTTTCTCTACGTTTTTGAGGAGGGGTGGGGGCAAAAGCCTCTAATACAATAGGGAGAACTCAGGAACCCTAAAATTATGAGGAGGAATGGTATTGGAATTGAAAAATGGTGGTGTTTTGCCTTTCAAAGTATACATGGGGTAATGGTACAGTCTGTGATGTGCAAGGCAAGAAAAGGGGAAGCTAATTTGCATTCAAAACTGCTCTGTTAAACCTATCATGAGAAGGGGGTGCTTGATCAAACAGAAGTAGAAAAAAACCCTAGAAATAACCAAAGTAATCAATTGGAGCAGCAGCTATAGATTAAGAAAAAGAAAGGATTACCGTTGAGTGATTAAATAAAAAGTATCGCCTTGTTTGGTTTGGGCTTCCGCAGCAATAGATATATCTCTGATAGTGAGCTTCTCCTCGTCCGGCGTGAGTTCCATTTTCACCTCCGTCATTTCCCTTCGCGGAAACTCAAAACTAAACAAACAAATCAGAAGAAATGATACTTGATTTCTCTATGCTTCCGCCTTTGTTTTCTTTTCTCTTTTCTCTGCTGTGGGCAGTACTACAGAGAGAGAGAAAGGGGGCGAGGACAACCTAAACTGAATTGAGCCGAAGGTTGGTGGGCTGCTGCTATACCTCAAGTATTCCTTTTGTTTCACTTGTCATAAAATTTAAGAAAGAAAAAATTTCTTATTTTTATTTTAAATAAATTACTCACAAAAAATTTAAAATCATTTTAACTTATATTTAATCAAACACAATTTTAATTTTCAGATATCATATACCATTTTTAAAATAAAATATTTTTTTTCAAATTTCACAATGTTATGATCAAACTCCTACTTAAAAAATATATGAAAAAAAATAGTAGGCAAAACTAAAGTTACTAGAAACTACTTATAATACACAAATTTAGTATGCTATATAACCTTCATTATCACGTTTCAATCGTTGTTAAGGTCAATGAAGTTATATAGCACACAAAATCAGTAGGTTATATATCTCTAAAATATTGCTCCAACATTTAGCTATTTTTGTGTATAACTAATATTTAGTTTTTTTTTTTTTTTGTAGAATTTAAGTTTAAGTGTATTACTTTATAGGGTGTAAGGTTAATTAGTTGATAGTTTATTCATCCATCCTATTTTATATTGATTACTTAACAAAATAATTAGAAATAATTCTATTTATATTGATTATTATACAAGATAACTATTAGTTAAGTTGTTTAAACAATATAACGAAGCACTTGTCACACATTTCAAGTTAATGCAGAACTTTGTTTTGATTATTTGACGATCTCTTTCTTTACTATTGATCTAGGATATCATATATTTTAGTATAAAATGACTAATAAAAAATAAGATAATACTAATTATTAAAAAACACATATGCAAATAATATAATATTAGTTCAAGTCCTACATGTGGTAAGTATATTTGAAAACAATACTTAATGCTAAAAATGTCAATGAACTAAGGTAACAGAGACAACTTTAGCGTTGCTCTGATATCATCTCCATATATATTTGTTAAGTATCTAGAAATATTTGATTGTAAACCTAATTATTATTATATTAACGGAAAAGGGTCAAAATTACCTCTGAACTATGCAAAATAAATCACTTATACCCTCCATTAGATTTTTGGACCAAAAATACCTCTGACGTTATCTTAAGAGACCATAAATACCCCTTAAGGGTTAACAACACACATGTGGCAAGCCATGTGACACTAATTCCGCCACCTAAGCTGCCAACTAGGATATCATA
>JBCEWC010007292.1:0-21635 GCA_038996855.1 Solanum aculeatissimum | reverse complement strand
TTGGGAAATATATATTATTATTTTTGTTATTGGTTTGTTATCGGGTTATCGGGTCCCCGATAATAAAATTTTAAAAACCGAACCGATAACCGATAGTCCATTAATATTTTTTAATAAACCGTTAACCGATCCAATAATCCGACCCAATAGTCCAATAAACCGAAAAATCGGTTCGGATTAACGGTTTGACCCGAATTTTGCACAGCCCTAATAACGATGATGACAAATTATTATTAGCTTGAATGATATTTTTGATTGTGATATTATTTTATGGTGGGCTTGGTGATGGGTGATAAAACTAGTGGTGGTATAACTTTTAATATTAATAACTGACAATGAAATTTGTGTAACTTTGATGGTGAATGCTGAAAATTTATGGTTATGATTGTGATGAATTTCAATGGTGGCAATGGTGGTGATGCGATTTCGATGATGAATGTAGTTTAATTTATTATGACCGTTTGTGATTTTTTATGGTGGTAGTGGTTGTGAAAAGATTTTAGTGGTGAATGTTGTTGTGTTTGGTGAAATTTATAGTGGTAGAGATGTGAATGTAGTGATAATGACAGTATTGGTGGTGGTTTAATTGTGAGTTTGATGGTATATAAGAAGAAGAAGTAATTATGTCGACATTTTTTTTTTAAAATCTAATATAATTTTTGATGTGGTAGTGTCATGGTAGTGTGAAATATCTTTTTATCTTGTCACTGGTTGTATATGTGTCAAAGCTGAAACAAATTCACTTTTGCCTAATTCAGACGTATAATAATTTGTCATGATAGTTTAAGTGTGTAACTGACTTTTTATAATAAGTTAATGAGAGAATTTATGCCTTTTTTCTTTCTCTTTCTAAATATATGTACCTTTCAAATGCTATAAAAATGACAAAATCATATATAGAATACAAAGAGTACATAGACTATATCCAACAATCATGTAGGGGGAACTAAATTCTCAACATCGCAATGGAGAACAAAAAAAGAGAGTAATGAAAGAAAAGTATAAATGTGTTGACATAAAATTTAATGTTTCTGGAGTGCAGAAATTATTATACACAATTAACTTAAATGAACACACCATATTTCTTAACTTATAAAGTCAGAAAAGTTATGAACCTTGTTCTATCACCTTATTTTTTCAATAAATAGATTTTAAATAGGCTTTTTTGGATAATCGTCCTTATGGCTACAATTCATTTTGTTTTGATAACCATTATTAGTTTACACTGAAAAGTCGTGAAAAAAAAACGTTTACCCTCTATATTTATTGAGTTGTTAAATTTTTGAATTGTAAGTTATTGTTTTTAGAAATAATGCTAACAACAACAATATTTTCATTAACAACAATATCAATAATAAAATAAATAAGACACAAATAAATCCAGGATTCTCTAGAAAATATTAAAATAAAAATTATGCATACAACTTGAAATATAAAGGAAAAGACTTTAAAAATGAAACATGACGGACAAACAACTAAAATGAGGAAAAAGGAAAAGAAATATAAAGAGTCCTATGAGACAACTTACACATGTAAATAATAAAAGACATAAACTATCTATGGGACAACTTGAAATAAATTTTTTTACTAATTAAAAGAGGTAGGCATTGGTCCAAGATCCATACAAATTATTGTTGTGCTTTGAATCTTCAACATTAATGTTGTTGAAGTATGAATCATCAAATAAAGATAATATATCATCATCATTCCATTCAATCGATTCAGATGATGTTGTACTCTGTGAAAAGTCATCTGAGTTGTTCAGATAGTTATTCATTGACATTGGTGTACCTATGGCAGGGAGGTTCATTGAAGAGCCCATTTGTGGCATCATTGGAGTGGATATTGAAAAAGTCATTGCTACTGAAGAAACTGAAAAAGACATTGTTGTTGAAGATATCAGATGAGTTAATATATAGGATCTTCTAAGATCCATTTGTTGGGGTATTTAAGAATATATTTGTGGAACCAATTGAGGATCCAATTGAGGAGTAGTCCTCATGGGATCCATTGGATCAAAACCATTTTTGGAGCATTTTAATAGGAGTGGATGAAGGATCTTTTATTGTAGACACCGTACTATTCTCCCATATTGGAGCTACATTTGGGTTCAAGAGAGGAGATCTTGGATCCTCGATCTCGATCCCACTAGGAACTGTCGATTGAGAAACCAAAGGAATCACTGCTATTGTACCATCATTAGAGTCCAATAGAGGAGATTTTTGCCTTTCTGAGATGTTTCTACCAAGTTTAATTGATCTAGAAATGGGTTCAGAGGCATTCAAAGTAGAACCCTCTTCATCAACTTAATTTTAAGTTCACATATCTTTTTGAAATTTTGCTTCATCACAAACATAAGATCATTCAGATCATCAGAATTCATGTCTATGGGAATATCATTACCATTTAACATATCATGCATCATGTTCTCCTTTTCCTTTATACTATTTTGCTTTCTTAACTTTTGTAACTGATCTGTCAACTTATCAACTTTTGTCATGGTGAACTTTGTAGTTGACATCATCTTTTTTGACTGAGTTGTTGTTGAAAGCTCCTTGAACTTTTCAAAAGTATTGACTACTTCTTGATAATTTGGAAAAGCAATAGGGTTTTTGTCAAACTCATTGTATCGGATGATAGCTACTTCACAACTACAAAGTATTTTAATTTCTTGAGCTTTTCTCAAGAATCCTGTTTTTCTTTTTTGATATGCGATTCTCCTTTTAGTATTATTTTAAATAAAACCAAGCTTAAGTTTTCTTCTTGACATGGTTAAAGATTAGGAAGAGGAAAAATGTGTTTGTTTGATGGGTATCAAAAGTGTTTGTTGTCGATGGTGATGTTTTTTTTTTATTTTTTTGCCTAGTATAGACTCCTATTTATGGAAAAAAATGAGATTTTATAAATATTTGAATAACATGAATTGGAAGATTCCTAGTTGTCAGTAGTAACTATTTTTGGCATGAAAATAAATAAGGGTGTATTATATGCCAAATTTGATGTTATTATCTTAAAGTATATGTATTTTATGGCTTCGATCTTATCTTGACAAAATTTTATGAGTCAAAGTCTTTTTTATTAGCGAATAATTTAGTAAGGTTTAAATTTATGTAAGTGGGATCTACAAATATGGTGATAGAATAATAACAAATGTATTTACTTACTCATTAAGTAATAAGTTCATTCAAAATGTATTTTAACTTATATATGCACAAAATAAAGATTGAGAAGAAACAGCCATTATAAATGACTAAAAAAAATATAAATATCAATTTTGATAATATTTTAAGGGTGAAAACTCCCCCCCCCCTCCCCAACCTCCCCCACCCAAGGTTTGGTTTAAATTTATTTAAGTGGGATCTACAAAATATGGTCATAGAATAATAACAAATGTATTTACTTACTCATTAAGTAATAAGTTCATTCAAAATGTATTTTAACTTATATATGTAAAAAATAAAGATTGAGAAGAAACAAACATTATAAGTGACTAAAAAATTTTAAATATCAATTTTGATAATATTTTATGAGTGAAAACTCCTGTACCCCTCCCCCCCTTCCACCCCAACTTTCAACTATAATTAAACTACCACTTTATTGTGTGCATTGTCCATTTTATCTTTGTTATGTAACATATTTAATACCTCTTTTTATTATTTATAATTTATATTTGAACCTAAATATTTATAACTTTTTCTATAAGTTCATTAGCATTATAAGTAGAATAAACTTTTTATGAAGTTATCATAATATTTTATATTATATTTATGACCATTATTTAATTAGAATATGCATTAACCGTGTATATATTTATATATGCACATATTTTTATTTTTCATCACTTTCTTACTCCGTGCTTTCTATATTACTTGGCCTTACATGATATGACACCCCTTGAAAAAATCTATTGAACATTTTATTTTACTAAACTAACATTATTAATAATGCTTATGTAATTTAAAATTTGACAACTTCTACTATATGTTGTTATTTTAAAAATATGGGTAGAAACAAAAAAATATTAAAAAATTCTTTTGATACCATAAATTGGACGAGTAAATTAAAATAACTTTTTCTAGATAGAAGGTCAAATAATATAAATGATAGATGTATTCTCTATTATTTATATAAATAAACAAATTTTGATTGACATTGAAGTGTTATGTAAATTATAATTTAAACTAATTGAAAATCTAAATAAATACAAACAACAACTTACCCTATGAAAATCCCACAAGTGGGGTCTGGGAAGGGGAAAATGTACGCCCACCTTACCACTATCTCATAGAGATAGAGAGGTTGTTTCTGAAAGACCATCTATGACACCCCATAACCCTATTATTATATGTATCTATGTTTCAAGCCTTATTCTTACATGTGGGATGTGGATTAGGGTCATAAGAGACTTCGAGCACTTACTCGACTTCAAATATTTCCTATAAAATGAGTTTCTAGTATTAGATTATACAAGAGTAAACTTTAAATTATCATCACTCTTATCACACAAAGGACTACATGGCCCATGAAGTACCAAATGAAAGGTCTTTGAATTATCGTTCCAACGCAATTAATTTTACCTTATTTGGAGTTTGGAGTCAAAGGTTATGGTTGTTTTACTAAAGACTTCCAAAGAAGAGTTGAAACTGCGAAACCAATTATAGGCCATGGATTGATGTGTGGACCATCTGATATCTCGTGAGAAAAAGTCCTGAAAATTTAATTTTGAGCCCCAGACTTCACGGATCCCTCTACGGGTCGTAAAGAAATCTACGAGCCATAGTTTGGTATCGTGAATCATTCAAGTAATCTCAAAGTTTTTCCCAAAGATTTTACGG
Source organism: Solanum aculeatissimum (assembly GCA_038996855.1). Lineage (NCBI taxonomy): Eukaryota > Viridiplantae > Streptophyta > Magnoliopsida > Solanales > Solanaceae > Solanum > Solanum aculeatissimum. The sequence goes on along the minus strand of JBCEWC010007292.1, from coordinate 16,800 downwards.
AACGGTCTCTGCAAGCCGTTGAAGTTTCTACGGGTCATAAGTGGGCCCATGGATGACTTTTCTAAACTTTTTTTAAAGGGTTATTTTGATCTTTTTTAACCCTTTTAAAGCCTACATTTGACCTATTTACTCCTAAATAAAGCCCTCAATATATCAGTTCACCTTTTTCACGCTAAAACACATCCTCTAATTTAGATCAAGGTTTCGAGAGAGAAAAGTGCTAGGGTTTGAAGCAGAAATGTAATACCTCATAACTCCATTCATACTATCAGAATATTTTTCGTCATAAGTATATAAGCCTGAACCTAGTGATTCTTTGCATGTACATATATTTTATGGCTCATTCCTATATGTGTGAAAAGTATTAGAAGTGAGTTAGGTTTATAAGAGACCGCTAGTACTTAGTTGAGTTCAAAATTTTCCTATCGATTGAATTTTTCGCATTGGATTATGCAAGGGTCAACTTTAAATGACCACAACTCTTCGCACACAGAGAATTAAATGTCCCATGACCTATCAAATGAAAGATCTTTGAATTACTTTCCAACACAATTGATTTCACATTATTTAGAGTTTGTAGTCAAAAGTTATAATATTTTACTACAGACTACCATAGCAGGGTTGAAACTATGAAACCTACTTACGGGTCGTGGATTGAAGTATGACCCATATTGTTAACTCGTGGAAAATTTCTGTAAATTTATTTTTGAGTTCCTGACTTGACGGACCCATCCATGGGTCGTAGAAACTTTTACGAGCAATAGATTGGGCTCATAGAATCATCTAGAAACTCTGAAATTTGCTGAAAAGTTTATGGATGGGTTGTTACAGGCCTTGGAACCATCTACGGGCCGTAGATGGGCCTATCGACGACTTTGACAACTTTTTAAGAAAGACTATTTTGATTTTTTTCCCATCCTTTTAAAGCCTAAACATTACAATTTTGCATCTATTTAAGTCTCTAAACATAACTAATCAGTCTATTTACGTTCAAAACATATTCCAAGACTTTAAACAAGGTTTCAAGAAGAGAAAAACTAGGTTTTCAAGAGAATCAAGTGTGTTCTTCAAAAAAAAATCTAAATTTTTAGGTATGTAAGGCTACTCGTAGTGTTGGTTTTAGTTTATCCACGGGACCCACATGTTGATTCCTTGTAATTGAGTCAAGTAAAGTTTTACCCTAATTCGTGAATTGATTTTCTTGAGTTGTCTATTGTCCTATTGAGTTTCTTTGTACATAAAAATATATTGATGAGGTCCATGAGTTGGTATTTGATTGGAATGCATATTCAAGTCTTCATTTACACGAACCCTAATTAAGGACTATATTTGATCTTATGCATTATTAAAAATTGAGACTTTATGGTCGTTTTGATTGTTTAACAAAGATGATTTTTGAACCTAAATTATTGAGTTTGAATGAACGTGAGTCTAGAGCATAAGTAATGATTTGAGAAAGATTCTTGATGAGATGATGTATGTTTTGATTAATTTTGATGAAATTGAACATTTAGTTTAAATGATATTTTGAGTAAATTCTTTGATGACGATGTAAATGATTTCAAAAATACTTTTATTGATGAAAGATGATGATGATGATGATGATGATGTTTGGGATAAATTTGAGTGAGTTTTAAAAATATATTTGGGAGTAGTATTGAGTATCGAGTCGGTAGAGTAAGAGTGACTCAAACCCCATAACTATACCGCTAGCATAAGATAGATGTACAGTTATCTCTGGCAACTCTTGTCCTAAAAAGATAGATAGGGATGATGGATCCATGAGGTAGAGTGACGTCCTTACCTTGGAAAGTAATGGACAATCATGGCAATGACGTCGCCTTCATTCTTCATCATAATGTTTTTGTGGGGTGGAGAGTATGTTGGTTAGAAGAACTCCCTAATATTTGCATAACTAATTTGACTGAGTTGCATACCATTGAGTTTTCTTTCAAAGCATGACTTTATTCTTAAACTTGCATATTTTACTGAGTTGAGTTACCTGATTTGAGTATCTTTAAGTATGTCCTTTCATTTTCAGCCATTTTACATACCAATATATTCCATGTACTGACATACTTTTTGATTGCATCATTTTATGATGTAGAGACAGGTATTAGAGATCATCAACAGACGCTTCATTGAGGATATTATCGCATTCAACTGATTGGTGAGTCTTCCCTTACATTCGGAGGATACCTCTCTTATCTTTTTTCTTTGAGTTTAGTGTTTCATACTTCTTTGAGTTTGATAGCCATGGTCTTTCATGGTACCATCTAGACATTTAGAGGTAAAGGCTTTATATATAATGAGTAGAGGATTTGAGTATTTATTTTTCAAACTTAGTCATTGGAAAACATTTTACAAGAGCTTTATTATTTCATTGATGTTCTCTATTTGGAATATTCTTCCACTGTTGTGTAAGATGTGATGATGAGGCCAGGTGGTTCTCTTAGAGAATCAACAATGGTTCTTCAAGTGTTGGCCATGACAAGGGTATCTTCCTGGGGAGTGAGAAACTTGGTATCAGAGCATAAAGTTCAAGTGTCCTAGGGAGTCTATGAAGTCATGTCTAGTAGAGTCTTATTTATAGGTATATTATGCACCACACTTTATAAGCAGTAGGCTGTAGGACATTAGGAATTGTTACACTTCTTTCTTGTTCTGATTCTTAGTACAGAGTTAAAACTCTAGAAGATCTCTCTTCTAAATCATCTATTACACGTTTGCAGACCATGTCTTCCAAATGAAGTGTAGACTCGAGAAATGTCATCAGCACCGAAGAGCTTGAGCCTAGTACTCAGCTTTCTGCACATGCTCGATGGGTAGAAAAGGATAAGGATAACAAGATGGAAGAGCCTTGGATCCAAATGGTTGAGTCAATAGGATATAAGAGTAGTAAGTATACGCAAGAGAATGGAAACAAGTTCCCATTATTGTAGAGACCCTTAAGTTATGCGCCATCACCAATGAGTGTACCCATATTTAATAGTAGACAAAATATGAGGCCCTTCAAAGTCTAGAAACCTCCATCTCGAGAAAGTGTCGCTCAAGGTCCTAAAGAAAATCCACCATGTAAAGAATGTAGCAAACTCCACTTGGTAATTTCTCGAAAGGGTCCTGAGGGATGCTATAAGTGTGACCAGCTAGGTCACCTTCAGAGGAATTGTCAAAAGTAGGCGGACAAAGCTCAATACTCAATACCAATACCACCATTTAGAGATAATCAGAGAGGTGCCACCTCTGATACGAGCAAGACCATAGAGCAGTTGTGTGTCGCGGTAGTCTCCCAGATCAGAATAACACTCCAGGATGTTGTGATGGATATGATTTGAGTCTTTACTTTTGAATATTATATTTTGATAGATCATGGTGTCACCTCATTAGTTGTGTGTCTATATGTGGCTAGTAGATTTGATAGGACTCTCGAATGTCTTCTTGAACCTTTTAGTGTATCTATTCCTATTGGTGATACTATTTTAGTTGAGAAGGTGTATAGAGATTGTTATGTGCCAATTTACCATAGAGGTACCATGACTAACTTACTTGAGCTAATCAAGATGTGCCCCAAGCTCTCTTAGCCGAAGCTAGCTTTCAATATCATCTATGAGAGGGAAACTTATGTCTCTACGAAGTGTAATGTTAGCACCTAAGAGTTTTACCTTGTAATCTATGACTTTCTCAGTTACATATATTTGAGATTAGAAGTTGAATGTTAGTAGACTAAAAAAAAGTTAGATGATAATTGTTGTAGAAGCAATCATGTATGCTAATAAGAGTAGTAAGTATGAAAAGATGCATATAGAGCTAGATGGAAGCTAACAGTCGCATCTAAGAAGAAAGTTCTAATAGTGATTTTATATCTTTGAGTATAATATAACAAAAGAGTTTAAGATATTCTTAAAGACAGTGATGTCCCAATCGTGTGGAGAGCTATGCTTATAGCTATGTAAAGACAATCAGTTCACAGACTTAGAGAGTATACCTTTGAGCTAAAGGGGAGATAAGGAGTTAATAAACTAATGTGATTCTTGAGCTTTCAATAGAAATGAATTGATCAGGATGAGGCCTTGATGCTTTTCTATCTCTTATATTCCTTATAGCTCAGTGAAGGCAGTATTCTATTTTGTCTTGTGTATGAATGCCATGCCTATGACCTAGACTCACGCACCCAATGCTAATTCACATCCATGTTGAGATTTGAGGATGAGGAGTGATGGTTGTACTTCTATGAGATACGACTTTAGTTTCACGGTATGTTCAACTCCATAAAAGCATGATAGGTCCTAAAAGGCTAATGAGATTGTATCACATTAAGAATGCTCTCAGATCAAATTCTTCAAATGTATCGTGTTTATGATCTTTCACTCTAAGACCTTCCAATGATCCTTGTTTCCAGCCTTGATAGTGATATTGGTGATAAAAGATGAGTTATTAGTGATGAGTAAGGGTGGATATTCCTTGAAGTGATAAGTGTGTTGTTCTCCTTCCATTTTAGATTATAAATGTGAAGGAAGAGCGAGATGAGACGTTATGATATGCAATAGATAGGTAAAGGTAGGTTAGAATGTCTCTAGGTAAAAGTATGTTGGTGTGTCTTTGAGTGAGAGTTCATTTAACCATGAAGGTAGAAATGCAAAGTAGGCTTGACAATTTATAGATATGGTCAAATTGGTTAGTCTGATAGGCTTGAATATATGGTTGTTATTATGTGAGTAATGGTGTTAGGATATTAACGACTTTTTGGTGAGAGTTTCGAGTAAGAGTAGTGATATAATGGAGAGGACTAGTGATTTTTTTAATGAAAGTCCCTGCGGAGGCATAGATTTTGAGTCTTGAGGATTAGTTTTGATGAGTATGATCATCTTAGGAATAGTGCTTTGGGATTTAGAATTACACTTGAACAAAATAAGAATATGTAGTTAGGCATAGATTTGAATAGAAGCCATAAGCTTGGGCTGATGGAGTGTAATGCCATGAAAGGGAACATAGTTGAGATGAGGTGCTAAGCTTGAGAGTTATCCATAGAGTCTTATATATCGTGATAGTCCCTTATTAAATTAACATTGATGAATTTCTTCTTGTGTAGTAATGACTAATTTTCGAGATATTTAAATGATTTGAGTTGATTGAGTTCCTATGTTCTATTCATGGTTGATGGTGAGAATTTCTAAGGCAATATCTCTATTCTTGATCTGACCCAATTTGTCTATTCGGAGTTTGATCTGTGACTGTCCAGATTGGTTGACTATGATTTATTGATCTAATAGAATCTCGATTGTTATTCATGCCTTGAATTCATCCTTGGTCTACTCATCATTCTAGGATAAATGATCCCAAGAGGGAGATATTGTAATATCCCACAACTCTATTCATACAATCTAACTTTTTTTTGTCGTAATTATATGAGCTTGAACCTAGTGATACCTTGCATGTACCTATATTTTAAGGCTCATTCATATATGTGTGAAGAGTATTTAAAGTGGATTAGGTTCATAAGAGACCCCTAGTACTTAGTCGAGTTTAAAAGTTTCTTATAGATTGAGTTTTTTGCATTAGATTATACAAGGGTAAACTTTAAATGATCATAACTCTTCGCAAATAGATAATTAGATGTCTCATGACCTATAAACTAAAATCTCTTTGAATTATATTTCCAACGCAACTAATTTCACCTCATTCGGAGTTCAAAGTCAAAGGTTATGATCGTTTTATTGTAGACTGCTAGAGTAGAGTTAAAACTGCAAAACCTACTTACGGAATGGATTGAAGTACGACCCATACTGTTAACTTGTGGAAATTTTTTTCAAATCAACTTTTGAGTTCCAAACTTGAAGTATCCATCTACGGGTCATAGAAACTTCTACAGGCAATTGATTGGGCTCGCAAAATCATAAAATAAAATCTAAAATTTGTCAAAAAGCTTACGGATGGGTTTTTGCGGGCCGTGGAACCTTCTACGGGCCTTAGATAGGCCCGTGGATGACCTTGACAGCTCTTTAAGAAAGGTTATTTTGTTCTTTTTTTACCCTTTTAAAGCCTAAACTTGATAGTTTTGCATCTATTTAAGTCCCTAAACATAACTAATCAACCTATTTATGTTCAAAACTTATTCCAAGACTTTAAACAAGGTTCCAAGAAGAGAAAAACTAGGGTTTCAAGAGAATAAAGTATGTTCTTCAAAGTTCTTAAAAAAACTATATTTTTAGGTATGTAAGGCTACTCATAGCGTTGGATTGAGTTCATCCACGTGCCCCATCCACGTGCCCCACATGTTGATTCCTTGTAATTGAGTCGAGTTAAATTTTACCTTAATACTTGAATTGATTTTCTTAAGTTGTCTATTGTCCTATTGAGTTTCTTTGTACATAAAATAAATTGATGATTTTCATGAGTTGGTTTTTGATTAGAATGCATGTTCATATCTTCATTTACATGAATCCTCATTGAGGACTCTATTTGATTTTATGTTTTATTCCAAATTGAGACTTTATGGTCGTTTTGTATGTTTAACAAAAATAATTTTTGAACATATTTTATTGAGTTTGCAAAAACACAAGTCTAGAGCATAAGTAATGATTTGAGAAAGAATATTGATGAGATGATGTATTTTTCAATTGATTTTGATGAAACTGAGCATTTAGTTGAAATGACATTTTGAGTAAAACTTTGATGACAATGTAAATAATTTCAAAAATGCTTTTATTGATGAAAGATAATGATAATGATGTTTGCGATGAGTTTGAATGAGTTTTAAAAATAATATTTTGGGTGTAGTATTGAGCACTGAGTGGGTAGAGTAACAGAAACTCAAAGCCCATAACTACGCCGACAACGTAGGATAGTTGTGCAATTAACTCTGACAACTCCTATCCTAAAACGATGGATGAGGATGATAGATCTGTGAGGTAGAGTGATGTCCTTACCTTGGAAAGTAATGGACGGGCATGAAAACGACATCACCTTTGTTGTACATCACCAAATCTTGGTGTGGTGGAGAGTAAGTCGATTAGAGAAATTCCCTGATCTTGCATAACTAATTTGACTGAGTTGCATATCATTGAGTTTACATTCAAAGTATGACTTCATTTTTAAACTTGCATATTTTACTGAGTTAAGTTGAGTTGAGTATCTTTTAGTATGTCCTTTTCTTTCTAGCCATTTTACATACCAGTATATTCCATGTACTAAATTCTTTTTGGACTGCATTGTTTTATGATGTAGAGATAGTTATTAGAAACCTTCAGTAGATGCTTCATTGAGGATCTTATCGTGTTCAATAGATTAGTGAGTCCTCCTTTACATTCAGAGGATACCCCACTTATCTTTCTTACTTTGAGTTTAGTATTTCATGTTTCTCTAAGTTGGATAGCCATGACCTGTCATGGTACCATCTAGATTTTTAGAGGTTGAGGCTTCATAGATATTGAGTAGAGTATTTGTTGAGTATTGATTTTCCAAACTTGGAAATTGGGAATCATTGTACGGAGCTTTATTATTTCATTAATATTCTTTATTTGGAGTACTCTTCCTCTGTTGAGTAATATGTGATGATGAGGCCAGGTGGTTTACTTGGGGAATCACCAGTGGTTCTTCAAGTGCCGACCACACCAAGGGTACCCTCCCGGGGCTTGACAAATTCTTTTAGAATTCTTACAAGCTATTCCAAGACTCAAAGTTCAAGGTATTTAAGGCTAACCAAAATATGGATTATGTCTTCCATGTGCCCCATAACATGAATTGATGAAGTTGTGAATGAATTGAGTCTCCTATGACTGTTTCTTGAAGGTTTACCTTAAATTCTGATGTATATCTATAGAATCTTGTATGAAATCAATGTTTTACTAAGTAAATACTTGAAGTAACTAATTTTACTTTCTATATAAACTCCTGAATGAATTCCTATTATTTTTGCATGTTACATTTAAATGGGCATGCATGAGCATAATTTGGGCCTAAAATGTCTATAGAATTTCCTAAATGCTTTTAACTTTTTTTGTTTGACTGAATGCTATGAGTCCGAACTATGCATGATTGAGTCTTTATGAGTCAGGAGATGAACCTTAAAAGAATGTGACCAAAAAGATTATAGTTAATATGATGAATTGAGTTGATAAATGTCCAATGAGACTAGTTGCAAGAGTTAACCATAAGGTTAATGTCTTATAAGCATGTTTAGTCTTGGGACGAGTTTTGAGCACCGAATTTACTAAGAGTAAGTCTAACTCAAACTCAATAACTATGTGGTTAGCATAGGAGAGGATTGAATCGTAAAAATGGATGTTTCTCTATTGTCCCAAAATGAGTACTTGATAATTTTATTGTGGATCCATTTATGAGATGTCCTTTACCCTGATAAGGTATTGGATGGATGTGGCAATGACATTGCTTCGTTGTATCATCACCGACTCATAGGTGATGGTTGTCGATTAGAGAAACTCCCAAATAGGCCTTGATATTACTCTGAGTGGATTAGATTACATGGTACATGAGTTGTCATTGTGTAAGCCATATCCTTACTTTAGACTCTTGACTTGATGATTGAGTTCCCTATTTTCTTAAGTTGAGTTATTTTGAGTTGATGTTATTCTACTTTTGAATGTTTAATTCTGCCATTTTAAATACTTGTACATTCCATGTAGTAACCTCTATTTAGGCTTCCATATTTTCATGATGTAGAGATAGGTACTTAGTGGTCAAGAACAGGTGCCCCGTTAAGGACTTATTTACATTTAGCTGATTGGTGAGTCCTCTCCTAATTTCGGAGGATATCATGTTTCTTTTCTAGCTTTGAGTTTAGACTTATTTTATTTTAATTTAAGGTAGCATGGGTCTGTCATTGGCACCCTTTAGTCAGATATTTAGAGTCTTCATAGACTACACTATCAAGTTATGGTTGGATGTTATTTTTACAAAACTCTTTCACACTAGTCTTACTTAGTTGATGGATAGATTGTTGGGTCTTTGACCTTTGATTTTTATTTTATTATTGTATTTCTTTAAGTATTTCTTATTCATTGATGTCTTTTGTTATTTGAATGTGATTGAATGAATATATTGAGGCCAAGTGGTTCCCTTGGGGTCTAATAGTGTCTATGTGCCAGCCATGCCAAAGGTACCCTCTTAGGGCATGACAAACTTGGTATCAAAACACAGAGTTCAAGTGTCCTAAGAGGTCTATGAAGTCGTGTATAGTATAGTCTTGTTTATAGGTGTGTTGTGCACCACACATTATAAGCAGGAGGCTATAGGACATTAGGAATTATTACACTTCTATTGTATTCTCAGTTTGTGCGACAGAGTTTAACTTTTTTAAATTATCTATCATACTAGTGCGTTATACATTTGCAAATCATGCCTTCTAAGTGTACCTCCACACAAAGAAATCCTTTAGCCTCTAATGTTGTGAATCCCCCACTAGAGGTACCTACTCAGATGGAGACAAGGGGTCGAGATCGACTAGCTAAAGCCACCGATGTTCTATAAGCACCAACTGTTCCACCTGCTCCTATTATTGAAGATGATTTTAGAGAAGCCATCACTATGCTTACCCAACTTGTATCCGGTTAGAGTGGGAAGCGGAGATCATAGGCTCCTATTTCTAGCTCTCAAGAGACAACTGCTGCAATAAGACATAGGGAATTTCAAAGGATGAACCCACCAATCTTCATAGGATCTAAGGTGGAGGAAGATCCCCAGAACTTTATTGGTGAGATGTGGATGGTTTTGAAAGCTATGCATGTGGCTGAGACTGAGGGATTTGAACTTGTTTCCTATCAACATAAGGATGTGGCCAATGTTAGGTATAATCAATGAGAAGAGAGACGGGGTAAGGATGTTGAGCCTGCCATTTTGGGTGATTTTGAGAGTGCCTTTCTTTCCCACTTCTTTCCATGGGAGTTGAGGGAAGCAAAGGTTAAGGAGTTTTTCAACTTGAAGAATGAGGGGATGAGTGTCAAAGAATATAACCTCAAATTCATATAGCTATCTAGGTATGCTCCAGAGATGGTTCATGACATGAGGTCTGGAATGAGAAAGTTCATATTCGACTTGGGCAAGCATGTGATAAAGGAGTACAAAGTGACATTGTTGATTCTTGACATGGACATCTCTAGAGTTATTGTCTATACGCAACAACTTGAGGAGGACTAGAAGAGGGATAGGGAGGAGAATTTGAGCAAAAAGGCTAAATTAGCAGGGCATGAGCCTAGCCAGCAGAAGCAAAGTAAGGGGGATAGGTCCTATTTTCAAAAGAGGTCTTCAAATTATGCACCATCCTCAACAAGTGCACCAGCCCTGAGTAACAGGTATGTTCAGAAGTCACAGGGCTATTAGAATTCCAGAACTTAGGGTTCGTAATCCCAAGAGAGTGTGACTCAAGGTTCGAGAGGGGAAACACCATGTGGCAAGTGTGGCAGACTCTACCTTTGTGAGTGTAATGAGGAAAAAAGTGCTTGCTATAAGTGTGGACAAATTGGTCATTTCTAGAATGAGTTCCCAATGAAATGGTGGGGTGAGGGTAGTAATAAAGCTTAGTCTTTGACTGCACCACCATCCATTGGTAATAGGAGAGGTATCGCTACTAATACAAGCAGGGGTACAAACTGTCTATATGTGATGGGCAATCGATAGGTTCAAGAAGTTACACTAGATGTTGTTATGTGTATCCTTCTAGTCTTTTCCTATGATGTGTACTCCATGCTTGACCCAGGTGTCACTTTATCATTTGTGACTCCATATGAAGCTAGTACGTTTCAGATCCTTCTTGAATGTCTTTTTGAGCCCTTTAGTATTTCTACTTCTACTGGTAAGTCTATCATAGCTTAAAGGGTTTATATAGATTGCGTAGTGTCCATTTATCATGGGGATACTCTTATAGATTTGATTGAGTTAGAGATGATTGACTTCGATATGATTCTCAGTATGGACTAGCTTTACGACTATTATGCCTTTGTCAAATTTAGAACCTATATGATAAAATCTAATTTCTGAATGAGCCAGTCATTGAGTGGAAAGGTAGTTCTGCAATTCCTAAGAGTAAATTTATTTCCTACCTTAAATCCAGAAAGCTAATCTCTAAATAATGTATTTATCACCTTGTGCGAGTTAATGCTGGTGATGTAGAGTCTCAACCTTTTGAGTTAATTCCAGTTACCAATGAGTTTCCCAATGTTTTCTCTGATGATTTGTATGGGGTCCCTCCTAGTAGGGAGATCGACTTTGAGATTGATGTTTTCCTTCATACTTAGCCAATCTCTATTCCTCTTATAGAATGGCTCCGGTAGAGTTGAAAGAATTGAAAGTGCAGTTGAAAGTTATCTTAGATAAGGGATTTATTAGGCCGAGTGTATCTCTATTGGGCATTGTTGTCCTATTTGTTCGAAAGAAAGATGGTTCCCTCAGGATATGCATAGATTATTGCCAATTGAATAAGGTGATCATTATGAACAAATATCCCGTTTTAAGAATTGACGACTTCTTTTACCATCTTCAGGGTGCTACTATTTTGTCCAAGATAGACCTTAGATCAAGCTATCACCGGTTGAAAGTTAGAGAATGCGACATCCCAAAGATGGTTTTTTGAACCCGATATGGTATCTTTGAGTTTCTTGTAATGTCTTTTAGACTAACCAATGCTCCTACCATTTTCTTGGACTAGATGAACAGAGTATTCAGAAAGTACCTTGACATGTTCGTGATTGTATTTATTAATGACATATTGGTGTACTCTAGAGATAAGGAAGAGCATATCGATAACCTTCAAATTGTTCTTTAGACGCTCAAGGATATTGAGTTGTATGCAAAATTCTCTAAGTGTGAGTTTTGGCTCAAGTTCGTGGCTTTTCTAGGCCATATTATTTTGGGTGATGGTATTCGAGTAGATATGCAGATGATTGAGACAGTTGAGAACTGTCCTAGACACACTTCTCCAACTAACAAGAAGTTTTCTGGGTTTTTTTTGGTTACTACTATAGGTTTTTTGAGGTATTTTCTTCTCTATCCTCGCAATTGACTAAGCTGACTCAGAAGAAGCTAAGTTTTAGTGGTCTGATGAGTGTGAGAAGAGTTTTCAAGAGTTAAAAACCATATTAGCGACTACACCAGTATTGACTTTACCTGAGGGGACTGATGCTTTTGTGATCTATTGTGATGCTTTTTAGAGTGGGATTGGGATGCGTTCTAATGAAAAAAGATAAGGTCATAGTCTATGCTTCAAGAACACTTAAGAACCATGAGAGGAACTATCCAACTCATGACTAATAATTGGTTACGGTGGTGTTTGCATTCAAGATTTTGCACTAGTACTTATGTGGAGCACATGTCGATGTATTCACAGATCACAAGAGCCTGCAATATGTATTCACCCAGAAAACGCTTAACTTGAGGCAGAGAAGATGACTTGTTTTGCTCAAGGACTATGACATGAGCATCCTCTAACATCACGGTAAAGCTAATATGGTTTCTAATGCTCTTAGCAAGTTGTCTATGGGAAGCACAACTCATATGGAAAGAGAAAAAAGAGAGTTGGCCAAAGAGGAGCACACGTTAGCCAAACTTGGAGTTGAACTAGATGAATCTGGTGAAAGTAGAATACTTGTGCATAACGGGTCCACATCATCTCTTATGACAGAAGTAAAGGAGAAACAATATCAATATCCCATCTTACTCTAATTGAAGAAAGATGTACATAAGTAGAAAGTAATGGCATTCGTCAAAGGGGGAGATGGGGTATTGAGATACCAAAGTAGATTGTGTGTTCCATATGCTGATGGTATTCAAGAAAAGATCATGGAAGAAGCCCATAACTTTAGATATTTTATCTATCGTGGGTCCACCAAAATGAACCGCGACTTGAGAGAGGTTATTGGTGGAGTGGGATGAAGAGAGACATTGCAGACTTTGTTTCTAAGTGCTCAAACTGCTAACAAGTAAAAGTTGAGCACCAAAGGCCATGCAGAGTAGCCTAAAATTTTGAAATTCTAGAATGGAAGTGGGAATTAATCAATATGGATTTCATCACAAGCTTACCAAGGTCTCCCAGATAACATGATCCGGTTTGGGTGATTGTTGATAAAATGACTAAATCAGCCCACTTCTTGGCAGTAAAGACTACCAATAAGTCGGAAGATTATGCCCAACTATATATTTGAGAGATTTTCAGGTTGCATGGAGTTCCTTTGTCCATCATATCAGATAGGGGAGCTCAATTCCCCTTCCAATTCTAGAATTCTTTTCAGAAAGGCCTGGGTTCAAAGGTGAACTTTAGTACTACTTTCCACCCTCAGACAAATGGTCTGACAGAGATTACGATACAAACTTTGGAAGATATGTTAAGAGGATATGTCATCGACTTCAAAGGTAATTGGGATGACCACTTTCTTCTGATTGAGTTTTCCTACAACAACAGATTTCATCCGAGCATCCAAATGACTCTTCATGAGGACCTCTATGGAAGGAGATATATACCACCGATTGGATTATTTGAGGTAGGTAAAGTGAGGTTAATTAGGCTAGACTTGGTACACCAGCTATGGAGAAGGTAAAGATCATCCATAGTGATTAAAAATGACACAGAGTAGCCAAAAGTCCTACACTGGTGTTACAAGAAGGGATCTAGAGTTCGAAGTGAATCATTGGGTATACTTGAAAGTGTCGCCCATGGAGGGTGTAATGAGATTCAGGAAGAAGGAAAATTTGAGTCCTCAATACATTGGTCCCTACCCAATTGTGAAGAAAGTGGGAAATGTTTCTTAAGAGTTGGAGCTACCCCAAGAGTTAGCTACCATCCATTCTGTCATTTACATTTCTATGCTTAAGAAGTGTTTGAGAGATTCCTCCTGGGTTATGCCTATTAAAAGCATTAGAGTGACAGATAATTTGATTTATAAAGATATCCCAGTCCAAATCCTTGATCGTCAAATTCGCAAGTTAAGAACTAAAGAGGTTGCGACTATAAAAATATTATGGAGAAGTCAATATGTTGGATGGGCCACATGAGAAGCTGAAGAGGATATGAAGGCTTTATACCCTCACCTATTCATGCCTCTTAATGATGAAATTGATGGTAATATTCATTCTTATTCTTTAAGTTAGTTCCCCATTATTTAGTTGAATTCTTATCTCCTAGTTGATGCCCCTCTTGAGTCTATGAGTATTTGAGTATTCATGTCTTTAATTGTATTCATGCCTAATGATGATGTTAGAAATAGTCTTTCAATTCTAAATCTTGAGTTGAAGTTGATTTCTAGAGTATAAGTATTCATGTATCCGAGTATGTGAGTTCTTGATGGTATCTCCACTTGAAAGCCCTCCTAGTTGCTCATCATTCAAGGACGAATGACCCTAAGGGGGAGATATTGTGACACCCCATAACCCTATTCTTAAATGTACCTATGTTTTAAGCCTTATTCTTACATGAGGGATATGGATTAGGGTCATAGAGACTTCTAGCATTTAGCCGAGTTCAAAACTTTCCTTTAAATTTAGTTTCTAGTGTTAGATTATACAATGATCAACTTTAAATTATTATAACTCTCAGCACAAAAATAATTAGGTGGCCCATTACTTACCAGATGAAAGGTCTATGAATTAGTTTTCTAATGCAATTGATTTCACCTCATTTGGAGTTCAAAGTCAAACGTTAAAACCATTTTTCTGAAGACTACCAAAGTAGAGTGGAAACTACAAAACCTATTAGGGGTCATGGGTTGAAGTATGGCCTATTTTGTTTCTCATGGGAAAAAGTCCTAAAAATACAATTTTGAGCCCCAGACTTAATGGATCCATCTACAGGTCGTAAAGGAATCTATGAGCCATGGTTTGGTCTTGTGAATCATTCAAGTTACCTCAAAGTTTGCCCAAAGATTTTACAGAACGGTCCCTACGAGCCATGGAAGTTTCTACGGGTCGTAAGTGGGTCCGTGGATAACTTTTGAAAGATTTTTTTGAAAGTTTATTTTGGTCCTTTTCCACCCTATTAAAGCCTAACCTTGACATTTTTACACCTAAATAAAGCCCTAAACATATCAGTTTATGTTTTTTATGCTAAAACACAACCTCCTACATAGATCAAGGTTTCAAGGGAGAAAAAGACTAAGGTTTGAAGCTGAAATTTGATAATTCTTCCAACTTATTCCAAGACTTAAACTTATAGGTATGTATGGCTAACAAAAACATGAATTATGCTCTTCTATGTTCTCCATAACACAAATTGATGGAGTTGTGAATGAATTGAGTCACCCATTACTATTTCATGAAGGGTTTTTCTTAAATCCTGATGTATATCTATATAATCTTACAAGAAATCATTGTTTTATGAATTAAATACTTGATGTTAATTGATTTTACTTTATACATGAACGTTACAACGAATTCCTATTATTTTTGCATATTATACTTAAATGGGCATGTATGAGTCCTCAAAAGTCTATAGAATTTCCTAAAAGTTTTTAACTTTGTTATTGTTTGCCTGAATGATATGAGTTGAAATGATACATCTTTGAGTCTTTATGAGTCAAGAGCAGAAACCTAAAAGAATATAACCAAAGAGTTGAGAGTTGATGTGATGAACATAGTTGACAAATGCCCAATAAGACTAGTTGCAAGAGTTAACCCTAGGGATGATGTAACAACCCACAATTTTTTGAAATCTACTTATGATTGGCATTGTATGACGTACTACAAGCCATGGTTGAGTTTTGGTAGCCACGAGTTGAGTTTAAGTGGCCGAATGCAAATTGGGCTAGTTAGTGGCCTAGAGGGATAATTTCGGTAGTGTACTTCATACAGTCATAACTTTTGATGTGGGATGAACAATGTGGGCTACTACATATAAAATTTAATCTCTTTGAGTTAGATTTGCAAGACAACTGGTTTCAATCAATTTGGAGATTGGATGAGGGAGATATGGCTCAAACAGTGAGACTGTATGAAATTCAGATGCCATTAGAGATAAGCTCAGAAAGGTGGACAAGGACAATGACACGAGCCGTGAAATTTTGCACAAATCGTCTAGGGTATTTTCAAGCGTTCCAGTGAGCTAGGGGTGTCCTGGAACCACCCCTAAGCCAAGTATAAACCAACGAGACCTTGGATGGTCCGTGTACTGCATCATGAAGTGAGGCAGTAGCTTGGAAAAGCCAAGGATGACGTTTAGGAGGCTAAGTATGGGCTTACGGGACCGTACACGGACACTCACACCTTGGACGATCCATCAAGTGTCTCGTGAAGTGTTACAGAAAGTCCTCCGAGAGTTCGCGTTGGAGAAATTGGCTAAGGAAGGTTAGACGGTTGGGTCAGATGGATCGTGCACTGTTGAATGGGCACTGTAGCTGCCGTTTGACATTGCTTAGTTCTGGAAAGTTGCATTTTATTAATGGTATTTTTGTTATTTAACATTTCCCTAAGCCCCTTTTTGGTTCCCTAAGGTCTCGTAAACCCCTAAAACATTCCCCAAACCCTCATTCATCCATTCAAACTCTCCTATAAATTCTCTTAAGATCCTAAGACTCTCTTGGCCTCCATTGAAGAAAGCTTGTAGAATTTGGGGAAGAAGACTTTGTTAAGTTTGATCTTGTTGATTAGTTGGTGGAAGTAAGGTTTGTGGGACTTAATTCAAGGATTCCCTTTCATCCTTGAAGATCCTAAGAACCCTAACCCTTTAACTTTGATTTCAAGCTTTTCAATTAGTTATGGGTTCTTTCAATATTGTTGTAGATTAGTATTGGGACTTGAGTGCTGTAGTTATTAGGTGATTTAAACATGATTTTACACTTGAATTCATGGATGATTATTGAAACC